>JABASI010000752.1:0-32758 GCA_019776505.1 Tomocerus nigrus
ACAAACAATTTAAAAAATTAGGACAAGGCGAAGACAAACAATCTAAGAAACTAGGACAAGATCAAGTTTTTCACCAGCCACAGGAAAAATGGGTGCTTTAGCATAGCAAAAATATTTATTATAAAATAAACCATGATTTATAAAAAAAATGTTGAAAGCATGAATTTTGCACTGTCTGTAGAGAACGAAAGGAGTTTTAGAAAAACACAAGGATGAAAATCTTCCTTTAATTCCTACAGCATCTGATGTTTTGAATGCGAATCCTTCTGCTGAAAATGTTGAGCATATCGAAGATACAATATCTATTCAGAGAACGAAAGGAGTTTTAGAAAGCAACAAAGATCTTCCTTTAATTCCTCCTCCAGGATATGAAATAGAAGATCAAGAGAAACAATATAAGAAATTAGGACAAGATCAAGTTTTTTACCAGCCTCAAGAAAAATGGGTGATTTAACATTAGGAAAAAAACTATTATTTATTAATTGCGTTTTATACAAACCTTTGAAAGAATGCATTTTGCATTGTTTATTCAGAGAACGAAGGGAGTTTTAGAAAAAAACAAAAATGAAAATCTTCCTTTAATTCCTCCTCCAGGATATGAAATGGAAGATCAAGAGAAACAATTTAAGAAATTAGGACAAGATCAAGTTTTTTACCAGCCTCAGGAAAAATGGGTAATTTAGTATAAAAAATCATTATTTGTTTTACGCTTTATAAAAAACCGTTGAAAGAATGAATTTCGCATTGTCTATACAGAGAACGAACGGAGTTTTAGAAAATAACAAAGTTGAAAATCTTCCTTTAATTCCTCCTCCAGGATATGAAATAGAAGATCAAGAGAAAGAATTTAAGAAATTAGGACAAGATCAAGTTTTTTACCAGCCTCCGGAAAAATGGGTGATTTAGCCATTTAGCATAAAGAAAATATTTATTATTTATTAATTACGCATTATAGAAACCTTTGAAAGAATGAAGTTCGCATTGTTTATACAGAGAACGAAAGGAGTTTTAGAAAAAAATGAAAATCTTCCTTTAATTCCTCCTCCAGGATATGAAATAGAAGATCAAGAGAAACAATTTAAGAAATTAGGGCAAGATCAAGTTTTTTACCAGCCTCAGGAAAAATGGGTAATTTAGTATAAAAATTATTATTTGTTACACTTTATAAAAAACCGTTGAAAGAACGAATTTTGCATTGTGTATACAGAGAACAAAAGGAGTTTTAGAAAAAAACAAAGATGAAAATCTTCCTTTATTTCCTACAGCATCTCATGTTTTGAATACGAATTCGTCTACTGAAAATGAGGAGGAAATCGAAGATATAGCCGAAGTTGAAGATAACAATGATGTAGAAGTCATCGACGAAGTCGAAGACGATTATGACAGCGATAATAATGACCTCATGACAGTTACCGTAAGTCTACAAGCAAAAAAGGCTACACCAAAAAAGAAAAAGGAGAAAACAGTTTCTTTTGCTCAGAGGAAAACGGTACGAAAAATAGGAAACTACATACAAAGAGTTTGTTCCGCAGTATCCAGTGAAATTGTACACGGCGAAAAGAGTACAAAAAATGTCAAAAATGTCAAACTTGTCAAAATGTCAAAAACGTCACAATGTCAGCGTCAGGAGCCAGTGTTGAAACCCTTGTCCAAGCCTCGAACACCACGCTCACCACGGGTAATTGACAAAACGGGTCACATTATTATAAACTTTGAAATGGGTATACAGAGTGATCCAAAAGTACTTAACACACAAGACTTTCTCTATGTAAAAGATGTTCACCCTTTCACCCAACGAATTTTCCCCACAATTTCTAGAAAATTTAACTTTCGCTTTTATAAGAGTGAAACTTTAATTTTCTCCAATAGGTGAGACATTTTTTGGAGCGTTAATTGGGGGTTAAAAAACGAAATGTCATTTATTTACATGGAGAAAGGGCTACTTACTTATGTTAAACTCCTTGCTGCAGGTATGCAATAATTCTTTTAATATTTGCAGAGGCAGAATTTGCAGAAGCAGTATTTAGAGAGAGGAGTATCAGCAAAAATCAAAGACGATCATGTTCCTTTAAAGAAAAGCGATGGTAATAGTAATCCTAGGTATTCCTCCATGAATGAGAAATATACCCAAACAGAAAATGACTAGGTAATTTCAATTCTGATTTATTGTGTCCACATTAATACAATTGTAAAATACACACAGGAGAATTGATCGATATAGAAATACAACCGATTCAGTGCTGCTGCACTACTTTTTCTCTGCTGACACACTAATAACCTAATTTTACGATATTTTATTCTGCACTTCATAATTATGAACAATTATTTTGATATATTTATGTATCTATATATTTAGGTACTAAGCTAAATACGTCGTGAGTTTTTTGACTTAAGAATCTATTGCTATTATAATTATCTAACATATTATTATAAGTATAGATATGTGAACATTATAATAATATGTATTTATGTATCATCTAATGAAACCTACATGACTAAAAAACAAAAACAAAGGATTTGTGAAAGTGATGAAAACAAGTTTTTTAAAGAAGTATTTAAGTACTACTTACTACTGTATTATGTACAATACAAAGATCATATTATAAAATGATGACGATGACTATTCAGAGCTTATCGATAAATTTGGTTTTGATACTGGAGCTGTGCTTTCAAATCGCATATTGAGATCTATTGTAGGACTCTCCCACAACAGGATTTGGAGAAGTTTTCATTAAAGGATTATTGTGCTGAGGTGAATTCCCTGTCAGCACACTTTTGAGCAAATCTGTAAATACATTTAAAAAATCAACTATTAATATTCAGATGTTATAAATGTAAGTATAGGTACGCGGTGTGCATGTATTCTGATGAACTTGACATTAGTTGTCTTTTTATGAGAAATAAGTTTGTAATCTTCTAGGAATTGATTTACCAGTAGAAGCAGGAGCAACTGCAGAATGATTATTGTGGTTATTGTTGTTTGCATTGGAATTTTTCGAAGATCCATTACCACTGCCAGTCTTTGGTTTTCGTTTTCTGGTTTGAATCGAATCCTTTTTCATTGCTAAAGGTCTCACGATTCCATGAAGTTTAAAGTACAGACCACAAGCGTTGCACACTGCCTCTCCGTTTGCGTTTCGTCGCCATAAGGAGGTCTTGTCTGTAGAGCAGTTGGAGCACAAAAGTCCCATCCGCCTAGAAGCACTCTGTTACAATTTGTAAAATAAATCTCAATTAAATTACTATATCCATGAAATATCTAATAATAATAACTCGCACAAATAATTCACAAAAGTACAGGTAAAGAAACATAAAAATGCATGCATAGCCAAAACAAACACAAACAAAACAGTAAAATTATTTAGAGATTGCTATCCAAAAACTACTCACTAATAAACAAGTAGCATAACATGAATGAGACATGATCGAATAAGTAGATATTAAATAATAAAGAGATATAACACAAAGAGCATCTTATGAAGAATGAATGAAGATTTTACAGTGATTTTCAAAAATAGTTTGGGATGCCAATATGCGTGCATGAATAGGATATTACTGTATAAAATTATTAATAACACTGCAAGTACATATCAAGGTAGGTATAGATAGGTACTTCTATTTTCAACACTTGCTTGTTGTGACGATAAAAATCGTCGGAAAAGGAAAAATAGTAAAATTTGAAAAAAAATCCAAAGAATAAAATAAACATACCAGTCTTTGCTTAGGCTGCGTCGCAAATCCGTCTCGCTGACTCTGTTTTTGACAGTAAGACCCTGAACCTGCATATAAAAAAATAAAGACGGATTTACGACGGGAATACAATTTGTAAAGATAATTCGAGAATTAGCTTACAAATACAAATCCATATATATTCCCTCTATATAGACAATAATTAAACTCTCTGCACAATTAAAGTATGCAAATGAGACTGTCAGCCATTTTAGCCATGTAAGAATGTAAACTCTATAGAATCTTTTTTTAATTCTCTAGAACACTTGGACTTCTTTCTTCCTCATTCTTCATAGTCTATTTAATAAGCCATTTATGTACCTCCTACATACAATTAGCATATAATAACTTAACGATCTCGGCACAATTAACAGACGAGCCTTAAAATACAATTACACATGTGCGACGCAATATACTAAGCAGGGATAACGATTTTTGTGCAAAAGATGAGATTTGTGAGCGTGCAGTTTACATTGACAAACAATAAATTAGCATAAAGAGGGGGGGGGGGGTATAATAGAATACAGAGAGAAAGTTTTTGGTGGTGGGATGAGGGGGGTGGGGGTTAAATATAAAAGCGGAAACATGAAGAGCGATGATGGAATCTCACTAGTCGTTTAGGCTGTTTGATCAGCGGACGATTCATCCCATTCATTTTATGATAGAGACCACAAGCATTGCAAAGGTAATGGCCAGTTCCATCTCGTCGCCACAGAGGTGTAGAAACTGTTCCATTCATCGAGATAACAACATTCGGATTAAATGTACCGTCAGAAGAGACAGAAGATCTTTTTCCCAATTCAAAACTATCTTTCGGGCCAGATATCAATAAACCGTTCAATAGGTAGTTGAATCTTTCGCAGCCCAAAAGATAGGAAATATTGAATTGATATGAAACATCCTCATGCAGAGATGAGGATGGGAAATATTGTGATGATGATGATGAGCAACTATAAATGTGCATTGAATGATGTGTATACCTGCACCACAGTTGACACACTCGCGAGACTCTTGCCCACACCAATCGTACTCCACCTCTACCATTTCAGCTCCTTTAATACACACAATCCTCATTATACACACAAACACAAAATCATTACATTTCAATTTATCACTTATTGTTCTTTCAATACAGTTAAGTATTTATGCATTTAGTATACCTTATACTAAATATTTTCATTTCACCATCTTCCAAAAATAATAACCCAAACCCACCCTGTCATGTGCCAAATAAAATTCTAATAACTAATTTTCAAGCTAGATTTGTCATATGAAACTACTTTTTGTGGCTAAAGTGTTAAATAGGGGCAAGTAAATAAAAGCAATAAAGCAATTAGGCAGTGTTATCTTTGCATATGTACCAAAATATTTACAACATTTACAAGTACCTACAGAGAAGGGTTGAAGAATTCTATGCAACAAAACAACAATGTGTCAAACTGATCATTACCTATTATGTACCACAGTAATAATACACAGTTATGACACAAACACAACAACACAAGATCCATGGTCTGACGTGAGTAGCGAGTACCCTTAAATATTATAACAGTAGTACAGTAAAAGATAACAAGAGTAAAGGGACATTTGGAAACAAAGAATCCATTCATGCCATCATACAAGTATCTACATCCCTTGAGAACATATACAGATATAATGAAATGACATTAAATATATTGGATTGCAGATTGCAGTTATTATGATCTTTCATATTTTGCTACAGATATTCTCTACATGAACAAGTGTCAAAATAAAAGGTCTGTCAGTCATTATCGTATATTATAAAGGATCCTTTTCGCTACAAGAAAGTGTATTTAAGTTAGATAAAGATCATGCAATATAATATGACATAATAAAGATGAGCACAATGTATTTCAGTTGGCATTCTTACTCCTTTCCTACTAATGACTAACTTGCATCAGAATTTAAATTACCTACTTATCCTTAAATGCATCGTTTTATAAGGCAATTGAAAATCGCATGTCGGGCTTTATATAATATTTCTACTAATTTCTAGAATTAAAATTCATAATAGAAGAAAGAAACTTTGAGAATTCGGTTTTAGAGTGATGTTAACTAAATTATATTCATAAAAGATGAGCAGTTGTTGACAACACGTCATGGAATGGATATCATTGGGAGGGATAAGTGAGTAAGTGTAAGTATTTAGTTTGTAATTTAGTTATGCTATTTACAAGTAGGACAACATTTGTAAAACTTGAGGGGCTAGGATATAGAAGCTACGAAGAAAACAATCGTGTTACAATAATAATGAAGATAACTAAGTGGGAAGAGCAAGTCGAGAGAGCGGACGCGGAGCATGAACAATTTCCTTTCATTGGCAGTTGGTTGCTGGTTTGACTTTGAGGCATCATCCCAAAATAAAAGTGCGCAAACAAATGGACAGTGCATGACACAAACTCGTCAATTCTAAATGAGTAATTACTTTGGTTTTCTCATCTCTTGTTTGACCCCCTACATCGAAATGGAAGCAAGTCTCTTTGGCGAGAATTTACAAGTCTGTATCTGACTTCTAGCTCCTATACGACAACTTTTCTTTATGAACATCTTCATCGACAGTATGCTATCTATTGGTATATAGCTATATAGGTATAGATATATCGTATCATCAGCAATAATAAGCATTATCCTTTTACATATTTAAGCATATTAGCATATTATCACCAAAAACAGCATATAAATACTATTAAACCATCCCTTAACTGATGCCACACATTTTATAAGCGCAAGTTCATCTCTGAACATGTAATGTCATGATATTTATTAACTTTTAGCTATTATTCATGCAAAATCATTATAGGCCAACAATATAATCAGAGATATAATAAGACTATTATATTTGTAATAAAGCTCTTGAATGCAGCGTTTGGCTTTTGAAGAAAAATATGATGGATTTGACGACATTAGTTGACTACCGACGAGAGCGCATCCCATCAACCATCTTCGCTTAATATAATAATAATATCCTTCTTATGCATAATTGCTATATCGTTTAACTTTCAGAGCTTATCTCTTGTTTTCGGACCATTAGCTATTGCTCTATTGCGTACGTCGTGACTTAGTTACATATACATTGATCATATAGCTATATACGTACCGTAAATATATTAATAATAGTTATAAAACTTCAAACAGGAATATTTAAAGAACTAAACCGTTTGTTGTACTCCTGTCAGAAACATCTAGTATATATATATATAGCTACTTACTTACACTGTTATAAGGTAACAGTGAGTTTTCAAATAGAACTTAGAAGCAGTAAAGTAAAGATGATAGAGAATCTCCTAAAACTTTTCGCTACAAACGCATTCAAAAACATTGCGACTATATTATATTGTAGTACTGACACAACTAAGCAGTAGGTACCTACTGTAATTTGGTATTTACGGTAGATAATTTATTGAAGGTTTTAAAAAAATCAACTAATAGAGCTCATGGCTTTTTCTCTCTCCAAATTTTTCTTTTTTCGCTGTGTAGCAAGGCAATCTCCTTACGTTTATGAGTCTGGGTCTATCATATTGGCGCAAAGTACCTGTTTAACGAACTTAAAGCTGCTACATAATTCTTTAACTGGGTGAGACCTAAAATTTATCAAAAGGTACACTTACATATAGGAGGATTAATCTTTTCATATAATAGCCACCCTCGTAATAATTAAGCAACATTAAATCGTAGATAGACCTACTTAGCATAAAGAGTTTATACATATTACTATTGTAGGTAGTGTTCTATTACTAAAGGCATTATCATAAATCGTTTTAGACTATCTGGGAAAAAGTCTTGCATCCCTCTAGTCTTTGCACAATGTTAAATTAAATGTTTTTAGTTAAGTTCTCTAGTTGATGTGGTGCCAGAAAGAAGGATGTTTGCCTCTGTAGCGATCGACTAGTTCTCTCAAGACCATTTTTGTTTCCCTCTTATCTTAACCACCAGAGACAAGTGTCCATCTCGCCATGTTCCTGTCCTATATCTTCTCCACTTTTCCAAGAATTTCTTAGAATCCTCTTTCCCACTGTTGTTCAAATTCAAATTTAATATTTCTACTACAACTCTACGATCTACAACTCTACTACACAACTCTACGATCAAAATATAGAAATATGTATGTAAAGGAAAACCAACCGACGAAAATATTTTGGTGAAGTCATGCCATGTCATGTTATTATTTATTTATTATGTAAGTACTTGCTGCACAAGAAAAATTAGTTAATAGAATTTAGTAGACAGGCAGGCAGGACTAGGGGGCAGGATGCGTATATATTTTGTAGACATGGCTAAAGGATGGTACGAAAAAGTCAAAAAGATAAGAAATAAAGGACTGATAATGATGTTGCTAATTAAAAGTTAATGAGCATTCTCTCCTCATCCTTCTACACAAAATAATATTAAGGCAGTTATTGTCATCCGCAGTTACAAAGTTACAATTCCTTTCCTATGCAATGTCTGTGGTCGAATAATATAAAATTTTGATGTAAAACCATTTCCAGCCATCCCATGCTACACAATTATTGGCATACTGCACAAATGTTAATACAATTAAGGAAGCCTCAATCCTCTTTGTTTGGGTATATCATTTGAGTATTAGTGGACAACCAATTAAAAAGGACTATAATATATAGATGCGTGTTATTATACCATAACTAACTAAAGTAGCTTCTCCGTATACTCATAGCTTACTTATTTATTACTATGCTACACTTAACGGAAAATGCGTAAAATGTTAACTAATTAAGCTTGTTATTAGTATTAAATAAAGCATTTGTGGTTGACGCCACTATCAGGGCCTACGAGTATGTGCATATGTTTTTGTTTGTGGTGTTTGGTGTAGCCCACATAGCAAATCATATTTTAGTCCATCCCCACACGGTTCGTCCAAGAATCATCGAAGGATGTGCATATGTTGTCCTATTGTCTACTCTGATGTTAGTCTAATAATACGAGGCAACCGCAGACCTCACCACGACAAAAAAAAATTCGGCCTACGAGAGAACCGATAAATTATTTTATCAATTCTTCGTACAGTCTCACCACATCTCCCAACTTTCTACTAACAAAATAAATGCGTCTAACTGGAGCCTATCCTTTAGATCCTGTACGTTTTTACTTCCTTGTTTCAGTGGGTGTCATGTGACCAACATCTCGCTAACTCTCACTTATATACCTATCATCATCATTAGCATAATAATGTTTTAATTAAAGTCAGAGCAGATGAGACCTACAGAAATACTATTCTGATAGTGACAATAACTGTCTAAAGATTGAAGCATCTAACTATATTTCATTTTCAAATAGATTTATTTACTTTTAATTACACAAACTAAATCATCACATTATTTCTTTAATTGACTTATTTTGGGTTGGCAAAAATATGACTCTACGTAAAAGCAAGTATAATAATATGGGATGATCGGATGATCCTTGCGTTTAGGTACTTTTGCTATCCACCCTTACATGAAAACTGAAAACGTGCTTGCATGCAATTATTTGATATTTTACTTTAAGCATAATGATGTCTCACTGCATGCGTCGCTCCGTTAACATCACGCACCAATCTTTTGCTAGTTTATGCTATTGTTTAGTCTGCCTCATAATATACATGCATTATTTAATATTAACAGATAGTTAGGCAATAATAGTCTCTTCAAGTCTTAAACACAGTATATATTACTTGTCTGATACTTAATATAATATTTGTGTCGGGTCGGGGTAGTGTAAGAGTGTAACTTGTAATAAATTAATATTGTCCATAATCCACTGTGCTCTGTAAACTTGCAATGAACGATTTTTACGGTCCTCTTTGTATTTATTACGAATATCTAATGCAGCCGGCCATAAAATAAATTCTAAATTGTTACGGATTTTAGATTTCAAGAAGATAAAGTTAAAACTAAAGTTAGCTCTCTTTAGAAATGAATATTACTCTGAAATTACCAAGTACTCTCGCAGTTGAGAGTACTTTTGGCGTAACAAATTGCTTAATATTATAGCTAACGATGCTGTCATTCTGTAATGGCTATGTTTGTTGACAATAATTTAGTCATTAATTGTATTCGCGTAACACGCTATTTTGTATAAACAACATAAACTCATTACGTAGTATATAGTGGTACGTGTTTTGGTGTAAGCGACTGGAATGACTTCTCGACACAGTTTTCTTGGAGAGCAGAGCCTTTTAAGGGACAGTAACATTTGATCGTGACATACAGACATCATTACGAGAAATAAAAGCACGTTTTCAGGATACACTGACTGATTCAGCATAACCGACAGACCATCATCATTCACCATGCAATAAGTTAGACATTTTCTTATGTGAACACATGAAAGGGCTGGAAGCATTACGCTTCTAACTTGAGTTACTCCACAGAGCAATGTGTCATGAAATTATAACTACCTAATGCATGTAAAAATTAATAGTTATAATATTTATTATACCATATTATACCTATAGCTCAAGTGTATCGTTTACACAAGTCAAAGTACGAACACAAAACTTTTTCTTTCATAAGGTGTCTAACGCTCAGAACTGCGTTGATTTAAGACTAAAGTATCCATTACATCTTATTGGATGGCCAGAACCGTACAAAGGAAAACAGAATCTTATGGTATCGGATTTACCAAGAGATACTATTTGTAATCATTATGGCCACTTCAGCAGTTCCTTTGCATAATATGAAAAGCAATGTCTTTAGGTATTGTACTTTTTTAAATGTGTACAGAACGTACAAAATGTTTACAGGATAAAAGTCATTTGAATGTGAAAATAATTACATGAAGTGCATTGAATTGCATCGCCAGCAAAGTAGAATAGTAGAATCCACACGTATACGAAATACTAGTGCTTATTTGTTGAGCGAGTTCGTGAAAATAAATACACGTAGCTACAACTAAAAATTCTCTGCTAACCCTTTCACAATATGCAAATTCTTATTGCATTACATTACCTACAGTTACAGGGAATCCTAAATCAAAAACATCGTAAAAAAAGAGACTTCACTTCTACAAATGCCGAGACTAGAGTAGAGACGAATGTCTAATGACAACTAATATCTTCACCCTGCTATTTCTGCTATTGATTACATGAAGCTCAGTGATGAATTATGCTGACAATGAATTAATTAGCTCCCTTCGCCTTAGTCAGACACATATTATAAACACTATTGATGGATAGCATTAAAATTTCGGTCACGTATGAAAGAGGAAAAATAATGTAAACATCACTTCTTTTCATATACCGATTCTGTGTTCGGATTAGTTCGCAGTTCTCGCATTAGAAAATTATGAAAAGTTGTGCGTTAAAATTGTAATAAAATAGAGTTATAGAATTAAACATGAAGTTAAAATCACCATAAAATAAATATCGTTATTTAGATGGAATTTTTAAACATGAAATGGGGTAAAGAGAGACCTATGGACCTACACACACGTTACATATTACATTTACATACCTATTCTTATTCATATAATCATATTCGTCTCTCTACATGACACAGCTATGAGAAAGTTTATTTCTCCATCGTTTCTTCCATGCATAACATACCTAAATAAATATAAGACTGCAATTCTAAGGAAAAGCCACGTTTAGTAGTATATAAATTCCATTGTGCCTCAAGGTTCTTGCACAAAAATCACCACATAAATAGTTTACAAAATAATTACTTACGCATACTAGTTTTTTATAGTAATTTACTGTTTGTATGTTATAGTTTTTGTGCCCAAAGAATTGAGTTCATGAGAGAGGAAGAATAATAATAATGATATCTAATCTGTCAACCAAACTAAAAATGTGTCAAACGGAGGAAGTTCCTAGTAAAATTGCAAGTTTCTTCCCACAAATATTTTTAGCTTCATTAGCACTTCAACTTACACTCGAATCAAACAAAAGAATTAGCACAAGCCACCAAATTGCGATTATGAAATTATCAGCTGAATGTGGCCTTTATGTGGCCGATAACTACCAAATAAATTCATAATAGGTTCCTTCAAACAGGACATAAGAATTCTAATCTAATAGACTCACTATTAGAGTATGCTAATCAGTTTAATAATAGAAAATAAATGTATTAAAAGAAGACCCCCTTTAATAAACCCAACTCAAACATCAGTAAGTGTCAGATGTCATCAAACTCTAAATACACATGTCCCCACATAATATGCTAAAATGCTGCTCATATATAAAAAATTCTAAAGGTGGAACTAAAATTTTTGCACTAACTGAAAATAAATTCCTCCTTCGGTAAGACACGTTTGATAATTGTATACTTTAGGCCGTAATCACTATCAACAATAAGTCGCCTACTTATAGCTAACAAATTCTGCATATAAATTTAATTGCTTTACTCGTTAATCTTTGGAAAATATTATATCTTCGTCCGAGCTGGGTCTTCACGGTATCACGGTCGATAAATACTAAGTAACAATTAAGTACACCTACTTGAATACTAATATTTTAGTATGTTAATTTACCTTTTTACCATTGATGGATGATCATCAAAACATGTGAATAATAACGTTTTAACGTTTGTGCTATATGTCAACGTGTACGTATATTATGTTCAACAAATATCTTTCGAGGAGATAACCTATGGGGAAGAGCATGCGTGCGGTCATGATGATAACTACACATATAATAATGGGACTAGAGGGAAAGAAGGCAGGCAGCAGGCTTATATATGCTATCTAAAATTCATTCATCAACTTTGATAGGGTTATCGCCTTCTCTGAGAATTTAAGTACCGCTAATGTCCCTTTTATTAAAACGATATGATACGGACACTTTTTGATTAGATATCTACGTACTTACACTTTGACTTTCTAGTTAAACTATATCGCCTTCTCTGAGAATTTAAGTACCGCTAATGTCCCTTTTATTAAAACGATATGATACGGACACTTTTTGATTAGATATCTACGTACTTACACTTTGACTTTCTAGCCAAACTATTACCTAAAACCCATGTATTTACAAACAGCTTTGCCAAACAAGGGTCTATTTCTTATAGGTAATCAACTATCCTTCCTTGCGCAATGAAATAAACCAACTTATTTTCAAATTTTCAGAGACGCATTTTCTTATAATTAAGCCTTTGGGATAGTCAGAGACGATGAATGCATTATAGCATTTCAATTTGGTAAACTGTTAGTGTCATCCTTTGTAGAGCTGTCATATTTTGACTGCTGACAGGTACTGCCTAACAGTTTGCTTTTAATTTGTTATGAAGTTTACTAGTACTATTCTTATTTAATTATCAAACGACCCATTTTATGCATTTAATTTTTAAAGGATTTCGTAGCTAAATATAAGTGAATGAATAATTATTAATATTATTATCTTAGTAGGTTGCATGTTTAAGAAGGAGTTCTGCTTACCATTGACAAGGGAGGATTGTCCCTTTCCACCTCGACTCGGCTGGGCCACAATATTTGATATGGGTTGTCCATTGTAAGACATGGAGGACGGACTGTTAGACAAACTTGAAGGTGTCCCTCCGTTTGCATAAGCTCCAACGCAGAAATTCGCTACTTCACTGTAATTTCCAAGCCATGGAAATTCTGCTTGACTATAAGCTTCATGATTTAAAATAAATAAACGAAAATGATTAGCAGAGTAAGTAAACTGTGGAAATAACCTTTTTTCAAAAAAATTTACATAGTCGATCATCCCCTTTACATTAGCATAACCAAAAATATACATAGGTAGATGCTTACATACAAGCTAATTAAAATGCAAACACTTACGATTAGCGTATGGGTGGATTCCTCTGGTGGCTGAACCGAAGAAGCCAGGAAGCTTATTTGTTGGCAGAAAACCTGGCTGCACTTTATAGTTATCGTCCAAGCCTTAACGAATTAAATAAACAAAATGTGAGATTCTAACGAAGGAGAATGAATGGAAGACTCAGCAGTGCCAGAGACATTAATTTTGTATTTTAGCATAAAAGTTCATGCAATGACAGAAAAATAATGCAAAAGCAATTTCACTATCTTAGATAAGCTACTACGAATGAATGGATAAAAGGAATCAACCTGCTAGCATTTGCAGTGAGGGAGAATGTTCTGGAGCCTGGGTCATGTACGGGTGAAATAAGGGATTAGTGTAAGGACCATGATGATCGCCTGTGCTGTAGTACATTGGCATTGACTCGTCCATTCTGTAAAGAAATCACAAGAAAATAACTTAGTCTCCAAATTCTATATCATTATAATACATACTACTGCGCCTGCCATAGCTGAAACTCATAACAGTCACTAATATAACATGCATCGAAAAATCAAATGCTATGTGATAATTACTGCTACCTACTAAAAGGATATAATTATTACTTATAACTGATTTTAAAAATGTTAGTCTATAGATCTTTTTCCTGACTCCAAGTTGTTAATACTTTCATTCATGAACTTTGATCTTTTTTGGGATGAAGAAATAGCAATAACAGAACAAGTTAAATAAAGCGGATTTTACATACATATATAATATTATACGTACCTATATACTTCTACACTAGTTATTTTACATTTTAAGTAAAGAAAACCAGTTATTAGTCATTGCGCAGTGTAAATCCTAAGCCAGTATTGTAATTAAAGTTAAATATACATAGTCATCTAAGTATGATACATTTTTATCTCGTATTAAGCATATAATCACAGTCAGATCAAAGCGCAAGAAAATTAGCTACTGGTCAATCAAAGTCAACGGTAACTGAATATGCAAACATTTTCACATTTTTAACTGGTTGCTTATATAATTGAAATTGTTGAACGACCTTAGCAGACCTCTGTCATCCATGTTGGAAGTGACCTCTTCACTCCATAACTCAACCATGTCGTTGTCCATATAGCATATCATTACTATTAAATACTTATTATTGCAGACTGCACAGAGACTGTGTTGTAGAAAACTAGTCTATAACAAGAATGTGCTACATTTACCATTGAGCATACATCTACGAAAACTAATGAAGGTACAGTACAACTAGTAATTTAATTACGAACTAAAAAGGTGCCCTTGTACTTTGTATGGCACAAATATGGTAAAAAATGGTAGAAAATAAAAACGTTTTAACAGCATAAAATACCTTTGACTGTATAAAACGGTGGCTACGATGAGAAGAACACACGAAGAGAGGTGAAATGGTGACATTTCAATTGTGTATGAAGTTAAAAGTATATTTCATATTTTTACTGCGTATGATGTTTTTCATGCCTTAGCTGTGTCCTGTCCTGACCAGTCACTAACACAAAGTACAGGGTTGTTTTTTAAATGCCATGGGGTCATGTGCTTTGTAAATTACTCTGACTTGACAAAACCAGTTAATTGAGGGGTGTCATATGACATCCCTCAATTAACATTGATGATGTCATCAACCTATTCTGACATAAAATTTTATTAGAAATCGAACGAGACTAAATTCCATTGTCACCTGTGGACTCTAAGGACTAATTAATTTTTGCCATTGTCTTTTCATTCATATCTGGCATAAATATCATTCAAGTCGAATAACAAAGAGTTGATCTTATCCTTTGCCAAAGCTAACAGCAATAGAATTCTCCACTCTTTGAACAAGCGATGAGAAAATTGTGTTTGATACTTTTGATTACAACTTTTGAATGTGTAAACCGGTGACAACGAAGTAAGTCTTATTCGATTCCTCATGGCATTGTACATCAGAAACAGGGCAATGCCAATGAGTAATGACTTCTCCCAATCAACTAGTTTTGTCCAACCAGGCAGTAATTTACCAAGCACATGTATTAAATCTATGGCGTTTTAAAAAACAATCCTGTAGACTATAGAACAACTAATTTAACTAAATACTCACTACAGAAAGTACTGATCATTTCAAAATGTCGCGAAAATTAAAAATGCTTCTGTCATACAAATATAAATAGCAATAGATAACAAAGAGAATGCCGTAGAAAATATTTTGTGAGAAAAGAAAACGAGTCAAGTTGATAAAATGTGTATCTCAGTTTTCTCTATACCTATATATAAATAGTTCTTTTCTTAGCCTTCACTTTATAAAGTTAGCTCTTTTCTCATTTTCTACTACCATAATATTTTATTATGACATGACGCATGAGAAAATGATAAAATTTTTACCTGTTGCTGGATGTGACGATGCTGTGCTGATGATCTTCATTGTGATTATTGTGACTATTGTTGGTTGGATTGTTAGTGTGGTTGGTGTGTCCATTGTTAGCACTGCTAGCATGATTGTCATTGGGATGACTGTTGTTGTGACTATTATTATGATGATGGTGACTGTGGAGGTCGTGAAGGTCCATGATATTCGGCTTCTGGTCAATGAAGTTGTGGTGAGTATGAGAATCGTCTTCGACAGCGCCTTCGTCATGATGCTGTCCGTGGCCATGATGGCCCAAGTGGTGAACGTGGTGTTCGTCATTGTTGATAAAATAGTTGAAAAACTTATTGTTCATAATGGAGCTGTGAATAGTGTGTGAACTATTGTTATTATTATTGTGGTGACCATTGGCGTCGGTGTGGTTGTTGTTGCAATTGTTGATATTGTTGTGGATGTCCACACTACGAGATTCGACAATGACACTGGGATGACATTGGGACAAGACCGTTGCAGCAGTCACCGCAGCTGCTGAAATTGAAGGCAAATTGTTCCGTCCGTGAGAAGAAGAAACGGAGGAAACAATCGAGTCCGAAGATTCTGAAAGGTCCGAGTTGTCCATTGCCAAAATCTGATTGGCAAGAAGCGGCTGTTGATGTTGATGATGAGGATTGTTGCCGTTGTGGTGCTGATGGTGGTGGTGGTGGTGAGTATTCGTGCCGTGAGAGTTGAAAGGTGAATGGCTAAGATGAAGATCCTGGCCAATGGGCGAGGATGGCTCTGTGGACATCGGAGGGGACGAACCAATGGCACGCTCAATCATTTCTTCGTCCTGATCCCTGTAATTAGTGATAGAATCCAATTATAGACTGAGATGAGGTATAATAATGTCAGCCAACACCGACTGAGTGACTGTCTTCTCTGAACTACATAACCTTAGCACTGATCCTATCACTGTAAATGTAACGCTGTGTCACTGTACACATGTTCTCAACTTGATTACATTACTGTGAGCTGTACACGAGTACCTACCTACACTACACGTCAACTGCTGAGTCCAACTGTTGATAATTAGCTATCTGCTTACGACTGAGACTATAACTTTTAGCATCTGTGTCTACTTTCTTTGCTTTTCCTGCCATTATCTCAAACCTTATCTAAAATTAAGGCTACATTAATAATACTCCGTGTGGTGTGTGTGGTGTGTGTGGTGTGTGTACTATAAAGTTGCCCCCTTCTCATACTTCAAGATGATAGATAGCCTAGCATAAACATTTTTATGATGCTGCTGCTACTTTGTTAGATAGACGTTATGTATTGACTATTGACATAAGTACAAGATGATGCGTGCACCGTGCACCACTACTGTTCCAAGAGTTCCAACACCATGCATAGCCATCCAAATAGACAAAAGATAAAACTGGTGCAACAGAAGCAATAAGTAAATAGTCACTCAGACTGGTTATTAGAGACAATAGAAATTAAAGCTGTAGAAAGAGATAGAAATAGGTACTAGCTACATATAATATGACGGAGAATAAGAGGAAGGAAAAGAATCGACTTCAACTCCATTATCACGTAATTAACCTTGAGTTGCAGCCTTAAAAGCTCAGGCATTACGTACTCGGTACTCTGTACAGACAAATTAAAGATGATAATATGCAGAAACGGAGAAAATAGGTAAAATCTATAAGATGTTCGATGATCCTATTCTTCTAATACAATCACGAGAGATATGCTCCTAGCTACAGGTGCAGACATTCAACACAGTTAGTGTTCCTAATAGCTTTCTTTCATGTGATAATGGAGATTGGAGAGCAAAGGGGACAATCTGCTCTTACACAAATAAATCTAACAATAAGTAGCGAGTTCATTACAAGATGTGTGCATGGGGGCAACACGGAACTAAAACTAAATTGAATAAGATTATTCTAGCTAATAGGTCATATTATTATTGTCAATGTTATTAGTGGATTAGTTAATTATTACAACGATTTGTTTTCAAGTACAATACACTATACTCCTAATGTATGCAAGATCACAGAAATAAAGTCAAGGAAGTCCAAGATTTCGGCTTCGTGCATCTATTCCTAGTTCTATGCTTTTTCTCCGGTGAATAAGTAAATAAATAAATACGAGTCGGTTATAACCCTTTCTTACAATTGTTAAACAAAATGAGTAAACTCACACAATTGATTCCAGCAGGCCCAAAAAAGGGGTACATGAAGAAGCTCCTCTTTGGGTAGCTAGCTACAATCAAATGAATCAAAGCTAGACACAGCCGCGCCTTATTCTATTAGTTTAAGGAATCTTTTTCAGTGTTCTCGTAGCGTAGATATCTGAAAACCCCACAAGCAAATAATAACGCAAATGGAGTTTGCATCAAGTTCTTTAAGAAAACATGTTACTATGATATGATAGTACTTTCTGCTTCAACTCTACAAAATGCCTGCATTACTAACACAATGTAAATGAATTTCCTTTCGATTCTATGCCGTATCTCTGTTGTACGATGATGTGGATGGAATACTAACAATCATCATCATAGTAATATGCATCTATTTGTCATGCACAGTTTCGAACAGCTTAGCATGGATTTAATATGCTTTATTTTCACTACTAATGACTTGTTTGCTAGCTTTGCGAGTTTACTATTCACATGTCTACACTTGGCATTCAAATATAAATTGATATCATGATGAGACTATTCTTTCCACTATTCTACGTCCTCGTACGTCCTATGTACATATCGCTTTTGTTTAATGAATTCAAATGAATGTATGTGCCCACTACTAGTGTCTTAATTATTTTCAACCGAAAGTAGTTGTTCGAATGTAACATTTATTTGGACATGTCTATATGCGTTTCTAGTTACTTACACGTGCTAGGTCAAGGTGACTCTTTAGGTTAGGTAAATGTGCACTGGATTTAAATAACCTGCCTACTCCTCCCACTCCAGTACTCACTCAGTGACAATAATAATCGGAAAATCTGAAATTATGAGAATGGAAAGGAAATATTACCCTAACTTTTGGGACCTACCTAATTGTAACTAATGATAATAGTGTACTGGACTAACAAAATTCTAATTGCTCCTAAAAGTTTGTATATAAAAAATATGTTTACGCATAAGCATATCATATTTTTATCCTTTTTAGATATGATAAGTAAAGCCAAAGGAAAAAAATACAATAAAATCAACAGAAATGAAACGGCAAAGACAACCTGTTGCTCCGCAGTTTCCGAAATACAAATAAAGTGAGATATGGTCGACTCGACGCGGTTTCCTCCCCAGATACACTACTGACACACTAAATCCCTCAATCGACGTGTTTCTCATATCACAACTAAATAGTATGCACCGACAAGACAATATCTATTTTCCCTGCATAGACACAATTCGAATGCACTCGTCTGTCAATGACGTTTTTCTAATTGTCCTAATCAGCACGACTAATCAGCGTCTTATCATTTGACTCGATTTAATTCTCTATATGTAGAATATTTTGATTTATATATCTGATTAGCTATCCTCTTTCACTTTCAATTTAGTTACGTCTCATTCATTTTTATCCATTCATTCATCAGTACAGATATATTATTAAGTAACAAAAGTTACCTTACTCCTATATTTAACAGATGCCTGAAAAACATCTACATCAGTGCAATCAATAATGGTAATTGTTATTGTTAAGCATACTACCTATGCTAGCTATAATATTAATTATTTTCATGTTGCAAGTTTATTTTATATATAGGTACATAAAAAAGTGCGATGATAATGCGATTATTTCATAAAAGTAGGATAGAATTTTTTTTATCCTATTTCATGGTAGTACTTTACTATGTGCTATGGGAGGTGATGTGTGAGTAGTGGAAACGTTTTAAATTGGAGTAGGGTACAAGGATTTCATTCCCACCACTAAAAGAATTGATTCTTCTATTGACTAGAGTACAGACTGACGTACATTCACAGAAAATCGTACTTGTATAAGAAGCAGGATAAAGGAAAAGATGGCATAATTAATGGGCATATGTCTCATCACAAGTAGTCGTTGAATTTTGTTAGTTTTAGAGGAAAGAGTAATTAAGGCTGTCGTAGTGTGACAAGTGAGGGAAAGAAGAGTCGGGAGCCGAAGGAACAANCAAGTGAGGGAAAGAAGAGTCGGGAGCCGAAGGAACAAATTGTAAGTGTAAATGCCATAAAGCCACAAGAAAAGAGTGAGCAGGGAGTAGAAGACAACGAGGTCAAAAGGGCTAAGAAACTGGGAGTTATAATTTATGATGATCGCGGTAACATTTTTATGAGTTTTCAGCCTCCTCCTCTAAGCCAAGTCTTCCTATTAACTAAATCACGTCACACTCACTCCGCTCTCCTTCAAGTCTTTAAAGAAATGAGTCCCTGACTAAGTTCAACCACCAAACTACACACTTGTCCAGAAATATTGGCATAAAAAACAAAGACAATGATGAAATTATTTAAGGCCCAATGCCAACACTTCCAACCTCTCCTCTCAAACATTTTCTCAAGATCATCAATATTATTATTAACCATCAAACTTTACTACGTTATTCCATTAGCCCATCTGGAGATTCTTCTTACTAATTACAACTGTCCCACAGAAATAACTATACAAATTCACCTTATCATTAATGTAATTAACTAATATGTCTGTATATATATAAAACATGTTCCATATAGCACAGGGATCTATACGTCAAGCTTATAATAAGAAATTTAAAATTATAAGAATAAAAAGTCGGATGAAATGACGTAGCTAATATATTTATATATATTGTAGGATCATAAAGGGGGAAATAGTGGATGAACTCTGTCTTTAGTGAAATAAATGATTTTGGTATGGATTTTTTGTCCTGATTTCCTTGAGCTTTGCCTTTGCTCAGCTGTAGATGATGTTGGTAATGGAGGAATATGTAATGAAATGCAATTGAATGTGCTGTGTAATGTGATGGAAAGGAATAGAGCGGAATGAGAAGGAGTAATATAGGAGACAGTACGACTTTGTTGCGACCTTTGACTTTGCTCTGGCTCCTTCATTATTATATTATGCAGAGAGAGAGAGAGTCAGTCTGTTCTCTTCTGATCTGCCTAACAACTTTGTTGTAATACATAAGGACACGACGAGCGAGCGAGGATTTCACGTCCATGCATCTAATAACTGACTATAATGTGGAAATATTCATATTAGGAGCATTTAGCATGTTTGTTCAATAAATGCCTAAAAAACAAGTAGCCATAGCCATAGATGCCATGCCATAGTGCCAGAGAGTATAGATGAGGATTTGAACGACACGACATTACAAAACGGAGTCAATGTGACATTAGTGGATTTGGCTGTGGAAACACAGATATTCACAAGGATTCGTCGACTATTTATTCGACTGCACAGTGGAGAAACAGAAAACAAGTGTCACCAGCAGATCCAGCCAAGACTGTGCAATGGATGTAAAGCCAAAGGGTTAAAATTTGCCCCTAAGTTCAACTACAGCCGAAAATCGAGGGTTGACTCAGTTCATTTCAGATCAGTTCAGCTCATTTCATCTAAAGCAGCAAGTGAAACGACGAAACGACACATTTTAATGCTCTTTCGCCTGCATTTCTCCTCCAACTATTTATGTACATTTTCACAAACTATAGAAGATCGAATATATGGACACGAAAACATATATGACATGGAATATCGACTGGCTTCTTATATATAGCTACGACCTATGGATGCATTGACGCAATACTCAGAATGTAATTCCGTCAGTCAGGCAGGACAGTTAAGACAAGTACTAAATAATATGAGTGACTCTACAACTTCACCATTGACCACATTGACATTCATTCAGTCACAAACACGAAAAACAAGGCAGATGCTTTTTTAAATGCTACAATGTCGTTTACAACTATAATAATATTATAGCCTCCGTATAGATATATATCCATAATAAATAGAATATATTATTCGTATGAATAGAGTACTGTGTCATATAAAACTCTTTTCTTCCAAATTCTGTGAGAATAGACAAGGTCTTTCTTGTCATGTTTATTAATAGGGAGAGGTTTTGATGTCTAAAGTCTAAGTTGTCGGTGGGTAGCCTTTTTCGTTTAATATGTAGGTAATTAAAGAGAACTCTGTGGTTTATGATGACTGGGATTTCGTCGTTTTTACTCATTCAACGTTTCGCTGTATTTATGTAGCATTTTGTCATCCTCTCCATTTTGGTCACTACTTTTCAAGAATAGCAACCTAGAAATCCGCAAAGGGCACACCAAAGTTAACTAATTTTGTCTTCTAAACAGTCTCTACTATTCTCTATTGTCTGTCACTTCTTATTCCTAAATAAATAGAATAATAGTGCTTGATTTAAATTGAATATAATATAATTTCCTCCGTTTTCCTGCTAAAACTACTTTGAAATTGAACCACTCTCGTGGTCTACAAACTACAATCACGGCTTAACAACACAAGTGATTTGCGTACAAATGAATTAATCACTAAATTCGTTATAGCATCGATAATAGCGATATTAATTGTTAGGTAACTTTCCTTATTATCTTGTACTCTGCAAAACTATAGTGCATGGTTTTAGGGATTACGTAGGCTGAACTCGATTGATGTCTTTTCAGCTGCCGTCATTTTAGCATTTGGAAATAGTGACAGGTATTTTTATATATACTCCTATATATTGCCCATCAAAACAGTCGTAAGCATAAATGGGGCTTAGTGAGACGTTAATCTTCCACTGTCTATTATAGTTAATTGTAATAGTTGACTAAGAAAAAGAAGAAAAGAAATGCAAACATAGTAACTGCATCTGTACAGTAATTAATGAGCTTTTAAATGGTCTACTTAATGTGCTTATAAATGCAATAGTGAACTCCGTAGACAAAACATATTAACGGACTTGTGGTTGGCGATGGTAATCTTATATGCGATCTCATCACATACCGACAGCTCTACGCGTAAATTCTTGATCTTGAACTAGTGAAAACAGATTACAGTGTGTATTTCTAAACTGCTATAATCACCACATTGCCTGACCTTTAAAGTCAACAAAAATCAACCGGCAGAAATACAATAAACCTTTGCTCTAATAATAATAAAGGCTCTAAGTCCAGCACAATATTATTCGCAATAATAAATGCCCCTAATAAAAATACTTACTCATTAACCACTACTACTTACAACAGCTATTGTCCCAAACTGTGTCTTCCTCTAGTTGAAATCTTCATATTACTTTTAAAGGAGCAATAGAAAAAATGCAAAGACTTTTTATCCGATTTTAACTATTTGCACATGAGAAAGTTTCTGTTTGTGTGGTAAAGGAATAGAAGAACTACTCCTATTGAAACAGTCAGACGAAACTGAAGCTTACATTGTACACTTAAATATTATTAGATATCTTCTCAGTTTTCCTTAGTTTACTATATGCACCGAAAATAAGAGCATGCAATTAAACACGGGAAAAATGTCTTTTGCTTTTGGAAATGAAACTGTTTTAGTTTTCAGAAAAGAACAAAGGATTTATACTCCCTTTAACTCTAACTGCACAAATGAAAGTTGAGATGAATTTTGTAGTGAATAAATATGCTTTAACCGATTACTGAGTTAAATGAGACTTGTTTCCAATACTAAAATAAACATAAGAGATAGCTGGTGGGAATTGGGTTGGTTAGCGTCTATAAAAGTTATCTGTGTATGAGGTGACGTGACGCAAAGGAGTCTCAACAAAATCCTTCCTGATTAAGTTATATTTAATTATTAAACAGTCATTAATAGCTAACTAACAGAATACTGTGTGTGTACATATGAGTATGAGTGTGTCTATATTTACAACAAGTCGTCGTAAGTATAACATGAGATAATGGGCTCAGATAATAATATCTTAATGAACCACAAACAAAGGAGATAAATAATTCCGTAGAGAAAATAATTAATTGTGGATGTATATAATGATCACCTTTGGAATGGACTCGATAAACTAAATAAATATAGTAGGCAATGAAAACTTTGTGAATCGATTATTAATTATTTGGGCATTGAATTTCTGAAGTCAGAATATGCAGAATAAAATTAATAAAGAGTTCTATATCATGTCAATAATAATTATTGATGTTGGCTAATTAGTGCATGGATTATGTAAGTATGTAATGTTACGAGGGGATGATAAGAAATTGCAATGATGAGATAAGGATGAATTTAATCTTACCTTGAGTTGACGTGACGGCTGATATCTTTGGGGATGATACGGGTATTTAGTAAGTGGAAGTCGAGATTAAGACTGTAGCCACGGACGCAGTTAACCACTTGACTTGACTCTGGCTAATGATTAGGAATTAAGCCTGCTCTCTGATTCTGTTCTGTTCTACTAGCAGTCCGACTTGTCAGTCAGTGATTTCAGTCAGCAAGAAGCACTCCACTCCAAGACTCTAGCTCTCCTTCCCAAACACACACACATGAAACCAAGAGCACTTCTTATTGTCACACACTCTACTTCTTCTAGTCCATCTTCTATATACTTACTCATTGTGTGTGTGTAGAGAGAGACAGAGTCTAACATAAAGCTACCCCCTATCTATCTCCTCTGCGTACATACACTCACACAATACACACACACTCTCGTGTAGTGGGTAACTGGAGAAGGAACGTCAAAAAGAGATGAGGAATACATTTCCAACGTATAATATATCCGTCCGCGTTGAAATAGACAGCATTGTCTTTTTTAGTCGACGGATTTGATAGTATCTGTAAAGAGAAGAGCATTGTTTGCATTATTTCTATAGAGAGAAAGCAAAATAGCCAGTCTGAACATCACTGGACTTGCAATAGCCAAATATGCGACGAATACACACACAGACTACATCAATACTTCTGTATCTAATGAATATATTATTATTATTAGCATCTACGCATTAAATTTTGTAGAAGGCCACAGCTTTACATTTCTTAGCTGTTTGTTGGATGTGTGTGGATAGTATCCTTTTTTGTTTGCTCAGAATTCAAATGAAATGTAGAGAGACAGACAGAGCTGGGAAAATTCGTCGCTAAAGAAAGACAGTCATAAAATTCTAAATAATAAATAGGGAGGAAATGGAATATAAATACTAACGAAGGGAGACAAATCTGCATTGAATATTAACTCAAGTATATCTATAGTTATCTCAGGTATGTACATTCTTAATTACATGTACATTTCCTTCTATCGTCGCCCTGACTCACTATATGTGTCTGGGTAATACAGATATACACGTATAAGTATATACAATTTGTAGTAGCGACTCATTTTTATTACTTATCTTTATCTTGGGAAGAAATGCTTTGTCATTTACAATTTCAATTCAATTGCATCAATACTTGAAGATATTATCTTTAATAGTTTACTGTTTACTTTAATGGTAGGGTAGGTACTAGGTAGGGACTGATGTATACATACCGAACTTATTAATCAAGCAGTAGGTACACTGGTCCGTATGTGTGCATTACATTTGCAAAGAATTCTCCTGAAAAAATAAATAGCTTGAAAATATCTTGAATATAGCAAAGGCAATTCATCTGGCAGATATCAAAACATAAGGATACAGTGTGTGTGTGTTTATAAAAGTGCTACTCCTTCCTTATGCACGTCCTGTCTATAGCTATATGCCATGCACTCTTCAATAAGTCCAAATCAGTTTCCTTGCAAAGAGCGTGCATGAATTGAGTGGTTAGGAGTGGATGGTGCCGATGGTGGTGAGTTGGATGGAGCAGGTAGACTCAATTGGGAAGGAAGGGACAGGCAATTGGAATACAAAAGAATTGCCTTTCATTGGACGAGATGAGACTAAAACGGAAAAGTGGCCGACATGGCTGATTCTCTCTCACAGATGCTAAATCCTCCCTTCTATCAATATCCGCACTCTCCACATTCTCCATTTACCTTATTTATGCTAGATAGGTACATACACGATCTACACATATTGCGACTTCATGGCTATAATTTTATATAAAATAATAATATAATTCTTTTATAATATTACAGCGTAGTACATACACTTCATTCACATACTCTACATTATTGATACCAATAATATTTTCAATTAAAAATAAAACACAAAACAAATAAACAGGCAGGGCAGAGGTAGTAATAATTCATCTTTGTAGTAATTACTAACAATAATAGTAATTAGTAATATTTACTCTTTCAAGTTTTCCCCTCAGATTTCCCGAAATCCATCAGCCCCGGGAAATTGCAATTCGTTGTCTGTGTAAAATGTAAAAAGGCATGACAAAAATAGGACTCAAAAATTTGCACGTTATATATGTAAAACAGCTAGCGTGTTGAAATTGACGAACAAATTAAACATATAACTGCATCAACACTTGACTTTTACTTTGACTAACTACAACCCTTCCTCGATATTTTCATTGATTGTAGTTTCTCAGATGTTTAAATCAAAATAGTTTTCCCCAGCATAGCGTGGGGTGAGGGGCAACAATTAAGTTGAAGTGCATACTTAAAAATAAAACAAGACTTTACCAACACATCATTTTACATTGATGCAATAATAATGGAATCTGTCGACTTAAAACGCAAATTATAAATCGAAAACTTTTTATGCTGTAATTTTTGTTTTATTTGTGCTATCGCTCTAATTTTTAATATACATATATAGATAATGCCTATTGCATATGTATGTATAATATATAACATGTATATTTGCGATTTTAACATTTGCTAGTATATTTAATAGTAACGTAAGCGTAACTATTATCATTATCATCATTTAATTTTTAACCGACATTGATAGGGATTTCGAGAAGGTGGTGCAGGTTGGGACTACTGAAGACAGAAATACTTTTCTTTTAAACCAGTGCCACTTTTTACGAGAATTTAAATTCTTCACGGATGCTGGTAACGTCTACACATTGCCATGTTTATCTTCATTATTAAGTTTGTACTTGATTTGTTCCTGACTTTCGGTTGTGAATCGAATGATAATTTCGATAGGAAAATTTTTAACAACGAGCTATAGTAATTTCTACGCACCATTATTGCAGCAATCTTTAGTGTGTCTGTTTGTTTTCCGTATGGCTGTTGTGAGCATTAAGTATGAGTCCAAGTGGAAGAAATGAGAAAGCCCCAAAATAATTAGCTGATGGATAGAAAAACTAATTCAGCACACAACTTGTTGTCAGTTGACACTGGGTTTTAGTATTCTGATCTGTTAGCTGCAATTAATCATTGTTTTTCTATTTCAAATCTGCATTCTATACAATTATTACGAGACTGACGGATAGTTACGTGAGATTCTTAATATTTCACTCCAGTGCTGGAATGAAGCTCTTTAAAAATGCTAAACTGAGGAGCGTATATGCAAAAACATTCTCGTGTACCACTAAATATGCTCAGATAAAATTTCATAATAACCAATGATAACTTTGCTAAAGTTCACATTTGAATAGCAATGATGCGTTTTAGGACCTATAAATATGCCATAATATGCTCAGTGGTATAATTAGCAGATTAAACTGGCATATATTCGGATTCTCTTTGAATGCATCAATATACGCGATGAATAATGACACTTAATGATATTCTTTAACTCACGTTAATGTTCCTGCTAACAAAGAATGGGAGATGTGCATAATGGATTATAGTTAAATGTTTCCTTTTGTTTGCGCAATTATTACCGGGAGTTTATCAACCCCAGAAAGACTAATAATTAAAATCTATTTATCCACTAAAAGCCTAATTTTTCTAAACACCTGAAATATAGAGGTGAGCGAAGTCCTATTAATTGTAAGCAATTTCAAGCCTGTGTCATTTGCTGTTAGTTGCTTTGAGATTTCAGAGTCTGTGCAGGTACATCTTTGAAATCAATAGATGATGATACATTACAATTTTCTTGTAGCCGTATTTCCCAGAGGAATATGCCATGAACTGGAGTAAACTTTCGTCCTGTTCGATGTTAATCCGTACAGAAATGTCAAATGATTTGCATTTGTCATTGCATCTCCTATTAGTCTGTTTTATTTATAGTCTGTGGATGATCTGTCAGTAATTATGAATATAAACAAGTAATTATCATCACCTCTGTTGGATTTATAATAAGTCTACGGTGTGACGAGTTATATTTGTTAGTCAGAGAGCGTGTGTACTACAGAAGACTTCTAGTTGTGTGTGAACATTAGGGGAGTAGTGAGAAGGATGTGAATTTTAAGGTGGACTGTTTATTTCCTTAAACCTGTAATGACAAAGCTGAGGAAATTTATGCAACATGATTACGTTGTCAATAAGTCACACGAGCATCTTCCTCCAACATCCAACCAACTTGGCCAATGTTTCCTACAGCTTTTGTTGTTAAGAGTAAGAAGCTTGATGATATAGGAGGAGGAGGAAATGGAGCAGACAGAAAGACACCTTTCCTTCTATATCCATATCGCTCTAATTGCCTATAAGTGGTGTACACAAAAGTAACGTCGTCGAGTGATCGTGGATACAGCCACGGAATGAGCTTAATTGCGGCTTACGTTGCACATGTCATTAGACTCTACTCATTTCAAATCTATCTTGTCTTTGAGGCAATCATATCGGTCATTGCCTTCTCCACAATTTTAAGCCGTTCTCCAGCATCCTACCTATTCCACTATTGGCAAAAACAATACCTTATTCAACAATTAAAGGAAATTAAGGGTAGCTACAAAAATAGAAACTTAAATATGCTATATCTAAAATTATTAATCTAATTTCAATTAGAGCTGTTTTAATTTCTACTTGATTGTTATTTCTATATGGCTATCATTATGGACCAGATATTATAATAAAATTTTTAAAAAATAGCTCATTTTCTTCACTAAACACAATTCTTCCCATGCATCAGCGAAAGTCTTTCTCCAGCATCTTACCAATTCCGCTTTTGGCAAAAACAATCCCTTTTAACAGGGAAATTAAGGGTAGCTACAAAGAACAAAATATAGAAACTTTAAATAAGCAACTGTACATACAACTATTCCATCTATGTATTTCAATCTATTTATTTAAACTAGGTACTTCATTATTATTTCTATATGGCTATCATCGAGGGCTAGAAATAATAACAAAAAATAGTTCATTTTCTTTACTAAGTTACTATACTTCTGCTCATGTATCACATCTAATGTATTTTTCATTCATTAAAATAACTTTTGGATTTGAATTAGACAAGACAACATTTATTAATTTGGTTAGCTACAGCACAGCCAACCTAAGACATCTAAGTGCGCAGTAAGAGTAAAGCTTAAAGACATCTGAGAAAAACATGATCATCCTTTGTCTCAAAGTTCAATACTGTTTGCAAGAATTCGTGAATCCGTTGCTGAGCCGAGTGGTACGTAATGCATTGTTTTTGGTCCAGAGAATGACCATCACCACGCCACAACATCACATGAAAAGTTCCATTTTCCATGCTGTACCTAAATGATGAGAAATTATGTTTGACTTTTCCTCGACATACACAAATAGATAAAGTGTCACTTACAACCATCAGAGATGTACAGTGACTTCTCACAGTCACTGCACATAATATCAAGATTCTTTTACAGTAGTAAATAGTGTGACAATGTATCGCATGCTGAAGTAATAATGTAACAAGGAGCTAAAGACTATTCATAATATTGGGGCATAAATAAACAAGCATGGAACTAATGGTTTGTTTTCTCACTCACTATACTCCCTGCTTGCTGCATAATATAAATAATCGTGATATACACGATAGAAGTACTTTGTAAAGTTTGTTCGTAGTTTGGAGACAAATAGACGTAATTTTAAATGTACCAAACTCCAAGATTTCTTTTGTAGTCTCGAAAAGTCGATTGTTTTCTAGTGAGCGTGGACCCAGAGGCTATGGCCACAAATTGTAGTTCATGAGCACTTGAGCACACAAACGAAACCACGATGACTCACTCACCAGTCATCAGAGCCATTGTAAATCCGAGTCCTCCCTCACTCTGCACTCGTTGGAAAACGAGATACATTCAATCTAAATCATTTCAACAACATTGTCTGTTCACAGGTTTACCTCTATAGCCTCTTACTAAGCTTGAGCTTCTTAGCCAACAGAGTCCTTGCCTCCCTATCCTGCCTGCTTCAATCTAATTCGGTCCAGTCGCGCACAGCGTAGCTAGCATTTTAATTTATGCAGGACAGCAGAAGGGCTTCCATAAGAAATTCAACAGAAATAATAATAATTATTATGAGAAAACCAAGAAAAGTTTATTAAAATTACCATAAAGTCGTAAACTATTATACAAAACTAACAGGATTTCGTTTACGAAATCCTGTTAGTTTTGTATAATAGTATTTGTATTAACAAAAATTCGTAAGATGTTCGTCTCAAAACGAGAAAAAAGGGTAAAGTTTGTCCTAATAGAAAAATTGACATAATCATTTTGTCATTTAATGCTTTATTATTGATGTTTACTAGTTTTGCAATTGATCTGTTTTCAAAATGGTCTGAAAAAGAGGCCCCTCCTAATTCTTTGCTGCCAGAGGTCCTGAATTGGTTGCATGGTCAAACTTTTGTACACACGTTCTTTCCAGAAGTGTATAAAAGTACAGGCACAGTAGTCCAGTTTACGTTTAGCTAAATAGATTAAGGAAAACAAAAGGAAAAAGTGTCCTGCTGGGAAAGTTTCATCGGATCCCTTAAAAGTGCAGTGGAACTAGTGGAAGTATGATATAGCCATGCACTTGTTGCACAGTGCAGATAATGCCTAATAGGACAAAGTAGTAAAGGATTATTTACACGACACTTCATAGTGCATATAGTCGACCTTTGACTTTGTCCATGGCATACACAAACAATTGCTATCTATGACCATCTCTTTTTAGCCGCAAAGAAGACTAAGAAAGACACGAGAACCTTTGTCCAAATTCTAGGCAATCCCTTCGTTATGATCCAGGAATATTTTACGGGTTCTGTCCTGAGTAAACGAAATTCATGACTGTGCCTATGATATGACTCGCATCAAGCTAAACTTTCAAATAGCAGACTTATAAACTGGTAATATTTTACGTTGACTCTTCTTAACTAACGAAAAGAGCGATGACTCACAACTCAAAGCTGAATTGTCTGTTGACACACTAATAAGACGGAAAAGACTAGACTTTGACTATTTTCTGTTTTATTGCATAATGAATGACACAAGTGTATGTAGTACTTAGTCTTGTCTTGTACCGTAGTGGATCTTTGCCCGATCTTACATTCGAAATTCTGAGAATACTTCTTGGATGAGCAATAATAATACAGCTGGGCAAATACAATAAGTTTTTTCCAAAGCACATAGAGCAATTGCTACTTAGGTACTACTTAGTTTGCTAGAAGAACATCAGTAAAAGATTTAGGTATATAGCTATTAATTATGTCTATGGCTACACGAAAAATATCTAAGTCAAAAAATCTAAGTCTTAAGTTTCTTAGCTTTTAGAATTGATAAGTATCAAATTACACACAGTTAAGAATTTGTAAATCTTATACACTCTTCTTACATGCGACAGTATAATTAATAGAAATGATAACTGCTTCGTAAAAACGAGATGTGCATCAAATTATGAATGAGAATAATGCGACTATCTCTCAGATTTTAAAACAATAATTTCTCCTCTCTGAAGTGTTTATATGCATGTAGTACAATAGGGTGGTAGACGTAGGAGGAGTGTGTAGAATAAAATTGTAACTAGAATTTATTGGAGAGAGGATGATATTTATAGTCACAATAATTACTAAGCCAGCATCCTTTATCATCATAAGTCTCCTATGGTATCAGCATGTAAATAATGTAAAATACTTTTGGATACACTATTCTCTACATAATAAATACAAGTTTTGTGAGTGTGCGTATCTAGAAGAGTCTAACTTAACAGCCCTTGCATGTAGTTTATTAGTTGATGAGGATAGGAGTATAGGAGTGTGCGTGTGTTCAATAATTACAGAAATGTAGTTAGAAGAAGTCTATGTAATTTGTGCATGTCTATAAATCCTGAAGATTCATTAGGACTAATAAAATATTATTGAGAGTGTGTCTGTGGAGTGAGTGATGGTTAGATGTTCCCATGTTGAGAGAAAGAAAGAAATGTCTCCTGCCTGTCGTGGTTATCAGCTGAAGACAGGCGAGAGAAGACGTACACATCCGTGTGCCGTATTCGTGGAGCTGAAGGCAGAGGCTGACATAATGAAATGATGTTATTATTATTATCTGCCTCTGCTCCAGCTCCTGCATGGAAGAATAAGAGAGAAAGATGAGTAAGAAAGAGCAAGGCTTTTAGCATGGAGAAGTGGCTAAGCCGGTCAAGTACAAGGAGGATGTGGAAGTGATGCCTTTGATTAGCCATCTCTCTTATTACATATTATGCCTCACAACAGAAAATGGGTGGATGTCCATACACACTGACACACTGTACACAGATACTAGTAGATACATCTCCACTGTGTCAGTTATCATTTTTATCCTAGGTCAACTATACACTACAATGCTATTATGAACAACGAAAACTCCCTGACAAAGCATAACAAAATATTTGTTTCAATTTTTTACAGATTAGGACAGCCAATTCGTCGTCCCATTAAATACATCACTCTTCTTATTCTTTGCCTTGACATCTTTAATAAATGCTTTTATTTCAATAGACAAGTTACTCATATCTGCATACAATAATATGTGAGCTTTTTAGAATGGATACAGTTAACCTCAACCTCCTTGCAGATTGAAAATCATTATTTGTGCATTTATGAGTTTTTCAGCAGTAGCTTTCCGCAAATGTTAGGTCCTTCAAATACTTAACTATTAACTACAGATATAATTAAATATAATTAGATTGGATTGATATTTAGTTATTATTCTTTAGATCCTGCGACTGTTGGGATGACAGATTTTGTCTGCAGTTACTAAAGTTTTACTTAA
>JABASI010000753.1:0-32700 GCA_019776505.1 Tomocerus nigrus
ACTACTAGTACACTACTGTACACTTAACACTCCAATGTACTATACTACTATTACACTATTAAGTCAAGCGTTACTCTGTATTACATCCATTTTGTATGGTTTTTTCACATAAAGCAAGGTTGAAATTATTGCTGACAATGAATTTAAAGCAAATATCCCATAGCATAAATATATCAATGGAATTAATACAGAAATTATTTTTCACTTTCACAGTCAGTATCCCTGTAATCATTTGTTAATAATTATTTGCTGAATGCTGATTATTCATTTCCAATGATTTTTTGACTACCTACGTTATTTCCGTCCGATAACAAGATGTACAATTGATTGAGCCTCAAAATCTAAGGTTCCCAGTTGTGTAGAAAATAAGGTCCATTTAATAAATGCAATCACAATGGGTGGAGAAATAAATTAGGTACATATTGGAAATCAAATGGGATCATATTCATTTGTCAGTTTTCAAAGAAATGCTGCTTTCAAGTAGGGAAAAGAGTAAGAGAAAGCCATAAAAAAGATATTGCAAAACAGTAGGCGACGAAGAAAAAAGTAGCCAGCCATGTATTTTAAGTAAAGGAAGTACTAAAGGACTTTACTAGTGCGAGAGAACTAAAGGTAGATGCAATAAAAAGAACTGCAATTGTTCAGAACTGAGACGTATAAGGTTAACGGCATTCCCGAATACTTATTCTACTGCAGACGGATTTATCTCGTTTTTCCGGGTATAGCAATGCTTTCTAAAAAAATTCTGATTCTCTACATGTGGATACCTATATCATTGTTGTGTGTGGTATTAGTTTGCACGAATGTCGTGCCTCGATCGTAGTCTGTCTACGTCTGCATATTCCCTGAGTTTTTCTGAAGAATCTCTCATGACAAGCTGAAGTTTCAAAGAGCTCTCGTCATAAAAAATTTATACAACTCATTTCCTATGTTATCGTTTGCAAGAAAGTGCCTTTTGTGTAATTCTTGGCACCTTTGGATGTAGGCAGTACATAACACTAGCAATATTATCACCAACTAACCTACACTACACTAATAACATGGTAGTAGATTATTTTGCTTATTCTCTTCTCTTCTGTACTACACTCGTATTCTTTTACAAAAGAACGGATTGAAAGGAAATGTTTAGCTCATTTTAAAGGTACCTTAGCATTAGTATAGAACATTCCATTGTATGAATATGGAATAAGCCTGTCATGTTCATGTTATGTCGGAGTGAAAAAGTTTACACTTCTCCTTCAACGCTCAGTATGCAAACTTTTACTGCTGTAATACAAGTTCAAGGAATTGAAGGATATTAAAGGCGTAATATTAGAGGCATTTATACTTCTCGGATTTATGTGAAAGGAAAATGAAGAAATATTATAACTCAAGTAACCTAATAATGGAAGCTGTGAGGAAAGAGGTGTTCGGGGAAAAGGAAACGGCGCTAATGGCTTGTCAGACCTTTAATTTGAAACAGGTGCCGTATGAATTATGAAAAGTGAAAATAAATTATTATTCGTGAAGAGTTAAGTTAGGCATAGTCGAAGAACTTTATCAGCTGCCAACAGATATAACTTATTGACGATGACTTGAGGACTAAAAGAAGAGCAGGGAAAATATGAGGAGGAATGAGCCTACAAATGTCTGCTCCCCTACAATATGCACAAAGGTACACAAGAACTCTTGAATTATATATAAGAACTCAGGTCTGCTAACGTTGTCTGTTCTAGTTTTCAATCCGATTATAAGTAGGTAAGTACCATTACTGTGTAAACACATAATAACTAACACTCATATCTTATATTATGCTTTTTAGATACCTACTTCCTCATAGTCCACATAGGAGCAGGAACGCTAATGCTATGACTAACTCGTTGATGGCTGGCTGCCTTTGTGAAAGTTTGCATTGAGGCGTCACCCTAAACATTTTAATGGTGAACAAGGGTAATGTAATGACTTTGCTGACGTAAAATATTTCTCTAATAGCATGCTTATTCCATGAAATCTTGTTAAGTAAAAGGGAATTAAAACAATGTCAATGACAAGACGGAAAACATAATAACTAGAAAGCTTTTCTAGCGTATTAATTAGTGCCTAAAAATGAGCAGCTTTAAAATCAGCAAATTATCATTGTATATGCTTCCTGTTTCCAAAAGGTACTACCTAAGTAATTTTTACCAATGCATAAACTTTCCTATGCGTATTGGTTAATTTCCCATTTTTAGCTCAATAGACAAGAATAATACAAAACTTTAGCAATTTTCTCAGTAGACACTAGACAGTAATATTAGTATATATTGTATCGGTTGACAAAAATGTTAAGAATTCAGTTTATTCAGCAATTTTTCAATACATAATTCCCGTACCTACTTAGTAGGGACGATCCTAATGTTAGTTCTTAACACAAACCGTTGGAGCAAGCCGACATAATTTACAGTTTATGCGTGCATTGTTGCTTATATGTAAGTAATCCCAAGAACGCAGAACAGCAACAGATGGAAAAAGAATATTTAGTGTATATATTTTATAAGAGTAGATAATATTATGAATTACATATGTAAGATAAGAGTTAGTGAGCTACCGGTGGTCGGATGAATGGCACGTAACTATTGGAAGACTATCCCTGAAGATTCATACTAGAGAACGGAGTACGAAGCATAACGCTGTCATCTCAAGTCAAAAATAAATGAAATTTGTGGCCTTAGCATGGTGGCCAAAATTTCATAGGGGAAATTATGGATGGAGTCATGAAGTGGAATACAGTCAACGAGCTTATAATTTATAGCCACTCTGTTGCACATCCTAAACTAACCCTTCCTCGCATTATGATATAACGACAAACATACCTACATATACTCCACACTCAAGCACTCTCTCCGTATCTTCCTCCAATATGCACCACTACGAGTGGCAGATACCGACACTATCGCCTAAAACATTGACAACCATAAAGATCTGATATTGGCAGAGCTTATTAGAACTTGTACAACTATTGCTCTAAGCTAAGCAGCGGAGAATTTAGAGTTTGCTTCTTCGAGGCTCTTCTCTTTCCCTCTTTAGTCAAGTGGAGTCATGATAAAATCTATCCTCTCTGAACCCTGAATTGGCAACTGATAAACATCAATGCTACACTATAAAGGTTCGTAAAGCTGTGTAACACATACAGCTATAATATTGTGTATATCCAAGTGATTATATAATTCAATCATTGAAATTCATTAACATTTGTTACCTGCATGGCAGTATGATCCTTCTTTTCAATTTCAGAAAATCGAAGTAAATGCTATTTTAATGGAAACAATGTAAATTGATGACTTTTGTTTCATAACTTTCATTCTAAACTTCAACTATACCCGTCATAAAAACCAAAGTGATCTGCCATTCAAATTGACCAGAATAAATAAGAACTACTTTTTCAGAAAAGATTGGTGTACAATTGAGATGCAGATTATACTAAAAATAGTTCATTATTACTCCATACCGTGCGTTGTTCCAATAATCGTTAATTCCTATAAAATAAAGTTAGCCTAAACTTTTCTACATGTTCGTAGTTCTAAGCTTTGCACCAGTCTAAGATATTTCCGAACATAAGACAGAAAATATAATTAATATTGTAATAGTAGTAACAACTGGAATAATATTTAGGTTCGTAAAATTTCTCAGTGGGAATGCATGAGAAGACGGCAGCTGTAAATAACAGAAGAACATTAAACTGGATCCACAAGCCACAAAAAATGATCAACTGGGTAATTTTGCAACGTCAATGTCAAAACAAAATGAAAAGTCGACATTTGGTTTGGGTCAGATATAATGGATGTTTCAAAAAATCTCTTTTTTTAACTCTTATCCTTGCTGAGTGTGCAGTTTCATTTGGTTGACATCTTGATATTGGGCCATTGGATAGGTAGTGAGCCAGTGGCACGGCACGCATACCTAACATGACGTAACAAGAAAGAGAACTTAAACCAACGAAAAAAAAAAAGCGATGAACTGAAGCATACTACCTATACGCTACTTATAGCACTATATCCAATAAAGATGACACAGACAGGAAAGAGAGGAAGGAAAAGAATCTTTTTACATGCACCATGTTTTCTTTCCTTACTAATAGAGCGACCTTAACGATAATACTCAACCCCCGAAAATATTATCGAGTTATAAATAAAAGGAGTTTCGCTGACGAAGCTGCGTTTATGGTACTTGCTACGTACAGTGGTTCTAGGCATTTTCTGGGCTACTTTGCTACTCATACTAAATTAATTAGTACAAACCGAACCAGAAGTCTTGGGCATAAAGCTACGGGACTCTAGAAAATGTGGCTCAGGTAGAATGCGTTAGTTATTATTTTCTAATAAATACCTGTGCCCTATTGTCCCCAAAAATTGCGTTCTTTCTCCAAAGTGAAAGTTTCATTAAAAATGTCTTAGGTACCTTTTGTTTGCCTTTCTCTTTGCAGTGCTATACTGTTGTACGAAATTTCACTGTACCTTTTCAACCAAAAAGAACAGAAAATCCCAAACATACTTATTATAATATTCTGTTTTTTATTTTTTCTCATACATTCATATGAAGAACTATCTACATGTTCGTAAATGCGCAGTATTGTGCATTTTTACTCTGACGGAAATGACAAATACTATAATTTATAGAGTAAAATGATTGAAAATGTTATAATATTGGAATTGAAAATTGTATTCATTTTCTGTGGTCTTTTAACAAAAATGTTATGAATCTTATTTATATGCCATTTAATATACAGTAGATGCTTTGTTTCTTCTTCTACTTGCTTTATCATTCCTCGGGTTCGGAAATACAATTGAATGTAATTTTGAACTCTTATGAACCTCTTATTTAATTAAATTCGTTGTGATATCGGAAGTCAAAAATCTTTTTTCTTTGAAAAAATTATTGTGCTGTATATTACAGGTAAATAAATAGAAGAGTTTACATACGAAGTAGTTAAATGCATTGAGTGTATCCAGGGAGGAGGCGAGTGCATTTGTGGTGGTCTGAAGAAGTGGGCGAAGTAATAGTGCCATGCAGAACAACAGCAGTTATAGTTTAAAGGTTTGGGGATCTCATGATGCGAATCCCGAGGAAAAATACTCAGTCAAGTCCTTCTAAAAGACTCTCTTGAGAAATGGTAAAGGAAGCAATCAGAGCTGGGGAAGACGATAAAGCTGTAGGATTTCTGTAGGGGACGATTTTGTTCCATACATCTTAGGCTGAGAAGTTAGCAATGAATGACAAACTGCAATTCCAGGAGTGCTATGTGGCAGTTGCAAACCAACACTTTTATTTTCTTCGCTACTTTCTTCATTCGACAGTGTAAATAATAGAGTTATACATTTACAGTCCATTTAAAATTGATGAAAATTAGATTAGTGGCTCTCCAGTGAATTCCTTTATCGGCAACTATAAGACAAATCTTAATTTTTAACGCTTTTCCCTTTGTCTTTCATTTATTTGTTCATGGCACAGGCTTTCGTTGTAATTTCAACAAAGCTAAGTAAAATACTATGTAAAGAGTATTGGAAATGAGATAGCAATTACGAGGAAAGCCACTAGTGGAAGATTGGAAAAGGAAATGAATTAAACAACAAGTTGATATCTACAATCAAAGGAAAGACTCCGCAGCTGTCTCTGTATGTAAAGTAACATTTTGCTTTATTTGTAGCCATACTTTGATATACTAAAGCTATACACTGGGTACTTTTACTCCTTTTCCGATAGAGATATTGCCTGTGCTCATTGTCAGTCATCCTGTTCTATTGCCTTTACGTTTGAAGTAACTGTTCTAGAAGCTATTCCAAGAATTCTAGATACAAACAAATAATGTAGATAGTTATACGTAGCAATTCCATCGTATTGTGTTATTTTTTATTTACGACAAATATATCCTGTGCTGTTTGTTCTGACTGATTGCGACTCAGTTCAGTGTAGTTCAATACAAAAGCTTTTCCGAACTCTATTGATATATTCTTGACTTTCCCCAACCAAGCAACGAAACGACGGTTAACAGAAGAAAACATATCTATCTGACTCTGACTGATTCCCGCAGAGGTTAGTTACAGCTACAGCAGCTCAAAACATCAAAGAAAAGCACAGCACTTCAGAAAATAAAAAAGGTAAGACTATCAGTATATCCCACCCCACCACCACTAACAACCAGGACTTGTATTGTAACTATATTCTTATGCACTACTGTTGCAATTATATTTAGTTTCTCTCTCTCTCTAACATACAAATGTATTTGGCTGTAGGAAAAGTATATCCCATTTCTGTATAAAACAGAGATATTCATTTCAGTCCCTTTGATTGCCTCTTCGATCAATAAAAATGTTTGTACATATTTACTACTGGAAATGGAAATATGACGCAACGTTCCAACTTTTACATTTCCTTATTACGACTTCTGCCCTATTATGTTCGGCAACAGAATATCTCACTGTATTTGTGCTCAAACTCATTTATAAGGATGGAAAATAGTTAAAAAATAATGGGAGAAGACATTGAATGGGAAGATGTATAAATTCATGACAGTCATACATCTTCTGAAATAGGCACTCTAACTTTAAAGCGTCCTTACATAATAAAGTGTAACTGTATCCCATACATTAGTATGCCGTAATTTGAAAATCTATTCCCCAACTTTGTGTCATATTCAATTTCACAGCATGTCATACGTAAAACCTAAGATTGCTCAACTTTTGAAATATGCAAAGAGTCATTAGAGAACGCTTCACATGATCAAAGTAGTTACCTAGTACTTTCCTATCATTTTTAATCATTTCATTATTTCTCTTGACGAAATGAAAGGAATACCTTCACTAATGAATGGAAAAGTAGACGTCTGCCTATTATCCCTTCCAGTGAAAAGACGCTTTTGTATCGCAATAACATATAATTTTCATTATTTTCTATTCTTCATACTTAGAAATACTAATTAGTCTTAGATTAACTAAAGAAGTCATGTATTTTGCTATAACAAACACGGTTATACTGACAGTTCACCAAATGACTATCTCACCGCACCCAAACTATACAAACATAAATAGCAGAGTGAGGAGACTGCAGCTAAGGATCATCACAGCCAGCACTGGAGGATAATAATAAAAGACAAAATTGCATAAAGCACTAAACTACTAACGCTAACTACCACGTTGCAACTTCTATCCTCTGTCTACCTAATCAAATGAATTTTCTCAACTTATTGTTGGCTTATTAGATTTCCTTGTCCGAAATATATGTCTGTAGGTATCTATAGTCAGTGGGAGTTGCGTTGGCGTACTCATATTTTCTTTTCCATTTCCTTTCCTTCGCAATATCATCTGGAATTTCATAATAATAGCGAGCATACCTATATAGGTACCTATTCTATGTATTCTATGTACATATGGTTAAATTACTACTTTTATTGGCTTTTTGGGTTTCAATAGCTCCTTTTCATCATTTTCTGTGCAGGACACTTTATATCTATCAACTTGATTTACCTCATGCGCATCTAATTTTTACTTATACGGATAATACAAGTGTGCATTATTATAGTGAATCAAACAAATTGAAGCTGTAGAACTTTATGAAATACGTATCACAAACAGACGACTCAAATTACCTGTTTGCAAATAATATGAAAGTCTCATACGTATATGAATTATATAGTTATTATACAAATAGTTTATCCTATCATGCATACTGCCAATTACCATTGTAATAAATATGTATTAGTGTGCTAAGGATGCCACAGTTGGATTCTTGCATTATTGATTTTTACTAGCATGTGCTATACAGGCTTAGATAATACAATTATTTATTCGTATTACATAAATGTACAATCTGAGTTCATTTCACTTCATAATAAGTATGTGAAGTTGTGTAGGTAGTCGTACATAATCGAAATTAATTTAAAGTTTTGATCTTCTTCTTCTTTTCCAAGGAAGAAAATAGATCATTATTGGCAGTCAGATGACGTACGTTTCTGAAAAAAATGTGATTTTATGTAGTTAGATGAAAATAATTATAATTTGTGATTCCGTGAGTCATTCCTGGTAAAAATGCAGCATAACAAGTTCCAAAAGTGGCTTAAACATAGCAGTATACGAATTTTATATAAAGAAAATGCGCTTCAAATTGACAAAAGTCATAGGTGTGCGATGGAAGTCCTTGTTTGACAAAACTTGAGCAACGGCACAGCGGCAGTGTGAATAAAGTCCTTCTCCAAAAGAATTAATTGAAAGAAGAAAGTTGCTGGATTTATTTCAGCTTACCGTGAGCAGTGAATACTTTGATATAAAGTGTGCAAGAAATTCTATAGACTTTTAATACTTTCTTCTGTAATTAAGTCTCCAGCTTATAGGTACTTGTATAATTACGTATAATTCCTCACTCAAGTTGTAGAATCTTTTCACACTCCTTAAGCTACTGAGGATAAATTGTCGAACTTATTGTTAGTAATATTGTTTCCCAATTGCTACACATCGTTAGATTCCTTTCAGCTGTAAAGTTAATTGGAATTTCTACCTTTTCACAGCTGTACCAGCCGTCTGATAGTTGACATTTAATACTCAACTTTTACCTATAGCTATATACTATAGAGTATGACAGTCAATTTATTGCTTTAGATGCTCATTAAATGCAGCGGACAGAGAAAGCTGAAAGACAGATATGACGGGAATAATACAATGAAACAGAATTTACAGAGAGTGTCTAATGGAAAGAGGAAATATCCTTTATTTCTGGTTCTGCATTGCGTGTCATAAAATGAGAGGAGAAAAACTGAATGAGTGAATGAAAGCAGTAAAGCATCTTGTAAATGTATTGTCGTTTGGGGCTGAATTATTTTCTGTGTGTATCATAGAAAAGAATAAGTCGTTCGGTAATAGTATATGTTGGAAGAAGTTTACAAGTCCCTAAGGGGCAGTTTGCAGAGCTCACTATCTCCATAGGATGACGATACAGAGATGCTACTATATTATGTTTATAGAGGCAGAGGAAGGGCTGGATGAATAAATTATAACAAAAATAAAAACGGAGGAAGCATTTACATGGAGAGACACATCATGTAGCATATATGATGTTGAACATATGTAGAAGCTAGTAGTAAATATGTTAATGCACATATGAAGTAAGTCAAAGCGTCTGTCTTTGTCTCGTTGTGGTTCTTTTTGGGAAAGACAATCTCATTTGATGATAAATTATGCTATGAGCAATGCCTTTGAATGTCTTCCTTGAGAATTACAGTGATAATCGTCGTCATTACATTCAATTTGAGTAATAATGGTTTTTAGATTGAAGACATGGGAGTCGAAAGAATTATTTTGCATGATTTAACAGGTGATGATGTGAATAACGAGGTTCTATAACCTATACCTTATCTGTATTCATGAAATTCTTTTCCAGTTACCACATAAAAGAGTTTGAAAAGGAAAGTTGCATATTATTCACATATCAAACATTTGTGTGTACTTAGGAGATGATAGTTTGGGAAGTATGGGAGGAACATGCATCAGGTAAAAAAAATGCTCAAGCCATTTTATGTGCATAGCTAAAGCGAAGAGTTTATTTTAAGAAGACAGTAAAATGCAGACGTTTAGTAGAGTGAAGTAAAAGAGCAAATAGCTTTTCCCCAAGGTGAAATTTTCCATCTTAAAGATAAAAGTGTTCGGAGTATGAAGCATATATCGCTATAAGTTGAGCATTTACTTAAAAAGTTATCTTGTTTCTACTGCTTCGTGTTTCTCAACTAAAATAAATGGATTTGATCAGACGGAAGACGCAATAAGGGCTAAAAAGCATTATTCATCACGCAAATTGCTTTGTAAAGAACGTAGTAAATGTTTGCTCAAAGCCAAGACCGAAGATTACTCGATTATAATTTAGCAAGCTATCCACAATGAGCTAATCATTGAGGTTAGAAAGAAATAGGTAACAGGAGTTTCCTCACTGCACGGCAACTACCTACCTATCTGTATTATGAGTAATTAGTGAAATAAGTTTTCCGAGGCTTCCGTGAGTTAAGGAGTAGAGGCATATTAGGTAAACCAACTGCCAATGATGATTTAATGCAAAGAAGGAGGTCGTAGGGAAAGCAAGATGCACAAAAGCGTCGGAACTAGTGGATCCAGTCTTTTTGCCAGGAAGTAGGAGAGTTTAATAAGTTCTAGGGCAGATAAGATAGAATAAAGTTAAGTCAGTTGGAGTCAGAGAAGAGAAAGAAAAAGTGAAGGAAGGTAGCGTGAGGCAGAGGAGAGAGGATGAGTAATGAGTTCATTAGTTTTCTCTAGCTATCTAGTAGGCCAAATGGAACCAGGATCATTCTTCTCCTTGAAATATACAAACGAGCTAGTTAGACGCCGAACACAATAGAAAACTGAAACTAAAGTTAAACAAGACGAGAGGCACATCAAGGAAACTGCAGTCAGTCGGTGTGTATTAGCTACAGCTACAGCAGCTACATCATCACTAATAGCTCGTCTAAAAACTATAAAACAAGGACTAGCATGCCAAATAGAATTTTATATAATGATGCAATCTCTTGTTACGTTTTCTCTACCTTAGAGATCCATTTTCCGCACTTATTATTCCTATACAAAACTTAGATGCTACTTTGACACTGTTCCACGATGGCAGACTGCAGTTCCCCATTAAACAAACATTTTGCGGTTAGTATTTCCCATCGTGCGCATTTACAATGATGTACCTTAAGAATTAATACTAAGAGGAAAATGTTAAAATGAACACATCGAATCAACAACCAAATAATTACTGGAAATGTAATGTACTATGCAGAGAAAAGGAAGGAAAACTTTGAGTTGGTTGCCTGCCGTGCTTTGATGAATTTTATTTTAGTTACCCGCTCCCCATCCACAATATGCAAAGTAGTTATCAACAAAATTACAATAAAGAACACTGTTAGAGGAGAGAGTCAAATCAAAAAGTTTCCACCTATATGCATCTAAAATGACATGTAAGGTAGGACTTTAGTAGGACCTTATAATAATGGGAATATTATTACGAGTATAAAAGCGGGAACGAGCTGTTGATGGGATGTAGTGTGATTGTGTGATGTCGACCTGATAATATTTCAGTTGAGTACAGAGAAATGAGAGAAAGAAAGTTGCCAGTACGTGACGTACATGTCAACGGCGACGGCCACACAATCCACAATGTAAATAAAAGAGCCATCTTGGTGAGTCTTTGCCTGCTTTCCAGCTAAAGCTTCTGCAAGCAAAGGAAACTGAACCGAAGTAAACCACACGAAGCAATGGGAAGGCACGAGCACGAATTCGCCACTACAACATCACAGTTATCTACAGTCATCGAAATGTTTCTAGATTTTCATTAGATTGCCTATAGTAATACTATTTACTTGCTCTTTTCCCTTGAAATATTGTCATTACGGGGTAATACTGGAACAAGTCGGCTCGGCGCTCCCGAAATCTATTCCAGGTTTCAGAGGCCTAACTGCAGAAACACTCGCCTCTCCCCAGCTTTATAGATGAAATGGCATCTCTTAAGAAAATTAATGTAATTTTCCCTATTTGATTAAGGATTTTATCGGGACAGCCGAGGAAATGAATAACGATGTTATCACATTCAAAAGGTTATGTTCAAGCTTACCAAGTCCTCTGCTTAAAGTGCCGACAAATTCCTTGCCATTTTTTTGGATCTTTCGGCGCGTGGGGTAACGAGAAAGGATTTATATATTTATCATCACGTATGAATGACTATGACTCTAAATAAGAGACTATGTCTTTATACTCGCCGATATTTGGTCGTCAATAAATTATACAACATGAAATACTATTAGTATAATTCGATTTTGGGGCAATGCAATCATGATAGTCCTGAATCCTGATTCACTTTCTAACATTGTGTTACTAAAAAGCGATGGCTCAGTCTGTCTGACCTCATTCTGGCCTATTTATATACATAATGCGTTTGTTAATTGATTTCGTTGAAATGATATTTTAAGTACTTACTAATTTTTATAATGTGTTAGAATGAGTGTAACTGACAAATGTTTTGTTTTCAGTGTACGTTCTCAGCGCAAAAATTTGCTAAAAAATCAATAGTTTAACCTTTGACAAAATTCAAAGGTCGTAATCCATTACCGGATAGCAAATAATGTTGTGACTATCTCCAAACTCAAGGAACAACTACTAATGGTCCAAAGTTATAAAAATCCAGATTTAATCATGTTGACGAAAGTTGTGTAGCAATAGAGCTAAGAATTCGGAGAACACAACTCCTAATGGAAAGGGGTAACTGAAAGCTTTAGCATTATTATTTTTCAGATGAAACAAATGTATAGCTATATATCTATTACTACTTAGAACGAACCCTAAGATAACTTTTGATGTTTTCATTTTATTAAATTAAGACCCATTATTAAGTGGAACCTTACGGAAGTAAGCAAAGCCTATATCTATGGGAAGAGCCAACAGTTCGTAGAAATGAAGATTGACAATTTCAGTATCATTCTTAACAGTTTTATGACAGATATTTTTGATTTTATACCTATTTACGTTTATTTCCTATTCTACGAGAATAATATTTATAGGAACTCAACGTAAATCGGTTTTTTGCGCTAACAAGTAAAATTTAACAACTGAAATTGACTATGCAGAGGTTACTTCTTTATAAGACATCAGGTAGGGATAGGTGGGCACTTAGGCGTATGATACGGACGAATTTATTTGTAGTAGAAAATAGGAGTGAATGGATAATATTCAGTGACTGAGTGAGTTGAGGATGGGAAAAGGGAGTTGGGATGAAAGTTATCGTGACATCCAAAGCTTTCTTATAGGAAAACTGTCAAAAGAGTTCTAGTTAGTCACAATTATTCTCAGGTATGTCGTATAATTTAGTATTGTCGTCATAAAAGAGGTTAACTTCACTAAAAACTTTGGCCGGAAGAAAAAGTAGTCGACTCGGGTTGATATTTAGTGTAGCGAAAAAAGGCTGAGTGTGGGGCTAAAGCAATGATTGCCTAATTTATTACTCTAGTAAATCATAGCCCACATGATATAAAACTTTAAAAATGTCTCATCTAAGTCTTCGGTTTACGAGCGAGCGCTCGTCCTAATAGCTGGTAATAAATACAAGTTTCTTATTCATCAACTTTGAAATTTGTAAACTAACTCACAGATCTCTATATTTCCGTCTGTTATGACAAATTTACGGGAAATGCATTCGACATGAAAATCCTCAGCAACTCCAGCCCCCAGTAGCTGAGTTTTATTTTCTACTGCTCTCAGCTCAACTCAGACACACACACACTCTCTCTACCTATAATATTAATGTTTGTTCCGGAGACTCCAGTAGTAGTATGTACATAGTACAGACTAGAATTTCAAGTACCTACAGGCACATCTACATACAATATATAGATAATTATACATTTGAAGTATTTTACTATTGGAGAAATCTCGCATTTCATGTATAGCCAACAATTGTAGAGAGGGATAGATTTTATGGCAGTGTCTATGTACATAAAGTTGGCCCTATTACAGTTTCAGCGTCATAGTCATAAGGAATAAATAACTACGTAGATCATACACTACGTAGGGCTTCTACAGTTTTCATTACTTACGTAAAGTTAGAAAAACATTTTCTAATTAGCTTCCACTATTGAGATGTTTTGCTTTATTTGCCAATAAAGACAGTTTAACTCTTGGCATGGGAGAGTCATTGGGATCCGGGGGAATGTACTGCTAAAAGTGACATGCCATCGACTCTAGAGTATTAGTGTATAAGCAATAAAGCCAGGGCTTCGACGCAATTCAAACAAAAGACAATGACAAGAGTAGAATTTACGACAGAATTTAATTATTCCTTCCCTATCCGCTTCCTATTAGGTCTAATCCAATCCTGTGCAATAGTCAGTCATGCAGGGTTTGATGTTAGCTTACTTATTTGTGTTGGCTCTGTGGTACCTGTGCACACAGATAGAACGCATGAACAAAAACAATCTTCGCAATCCCTACAATGACTTTCACCGCAGATCCAGCAGCATTGTTCTATCGGTTGCTTTAAGAGGCTTCGACTTAATTTACATCAGGAATTTCTCCTAGCTGAATCAAATACTTCAAAGTTATGCAGTCCAACCAGACAATGAACACCCGCCAATGGTACATACTCTTCATGGAACCTGCTTACTCCTCCCAAACCCATTGATTCGCGTTAAGTACTTAATGCCAGAAGAGAAAGCTCTATATCTTTGCAAAACTACTACTCCCGTAATAATAATATACTCTGCTATTTCAGATTTATCTACATATTTACTTCATCGATGCAGTTAATCTGTTTACGCTCCAATATAGACATATTATTATTACACAGCAAATTTCCAAGAAGACATTCATGATAAAGCTATACTCATCGAGGACCATACACTTTTCACCAGAGAATCTGCTCGGCAAATAAAGAGACTATCTGCTTCCAATTCCCCTTATCGAAAGAAATGACTATTGCGAATATATAATAAACTCCATACCCATAGGGCCTGCCTATCAGCTCAATCCAAACACATCTGCTGCCAAGCATGCATTCCATATTATTACCAATTTTCAGTTTAATGACTTTCTTTTCTAGTGAAAACCCATTCTTTGTTTTCAGGCTAATCGAATTTAATACTGTAGTGCTCACAACGTTTTATTATCTATGGAGCTTGGTACGGACTGATATACTTAGTTCCATTTATGATATTTGGGGCTATCCTAGTTTTTGAAAGTAGTGCCCCTCCAAGTAGTAATTACCTCCTTATTCAATTTTACCAAGTATGTACTATACTACACATTTTTGGAACACTATAATTTTTAATTAGCTAGAATTATTTTAGCATAATATCATTAGTGACCATTAAATGAGAATTAGTACAATCTTCTGTTTAATAGGTTTTGGATTGGTAAAAACGTAGAATGAATGAAGAATGAAATCCCGAAGTTGAAGTGACAAAAACTATTGCACTCCGCTAAAGGAGCCATCTCTTTCACGACTTGAAAAATTGTTCAACATTGTAGAGCCTGTATTGATTTTGTGTTGTGGCAGCAAGCAACAGTTCCTTTTGGATTATAGTAAGTAAGTACCTAATTCTTGTCGGCTACATCCGGAGTTATTGCTAATTGCCTCATTTTGTGAGGGTAAATTAGACGTTAAAGGCGAATCCGAAAATGACGAGTTTTACACTCGTATAACTTTACCAAAATAATACAAGATAATAATGAACGATGATAAATTAACATATCTATGCAGATGCAGGGAGTATGGCAATACCCGTGGAGGACACTAATCTGATAATTTTTATAATTTAGTTTTAACACATGCGATTTACAATAAACAGCATTATAGTATTTTTATTTAGAGTTCTAAAACGTTGTAGCAACTTTGTACACACTACTATTTGGTACTACTATACTAGTCACGTACACAATTATACCTCATGCGTGTATAAAGTCCCTCCGCAGTGGCAGTTCTTCCTTATATTAAGCATGTGTCAATGACATTCGTTATTATCCAACAATATGGATTTATTTATGCTATTATGAAAGTTTAAAGCAATGCCTGTTGTAATGTTCATGTGTGCATGTTCTATTTAAATAGTACTGCTAAAAGATAGCAAACTTCCATGTTATGTTCTACTCTCATGACGGTTTGATACGTCAGTGTGATATCGTGTCTAAAGTATGCTAACAAAGGTGACTAACTGCAAGCACAGACGAATAATTGAAAATGATATGTCTCACGGTACATAGTTTGCTGAGGTCGTAAATAGAGCCGATTCGGGCAGTGATACTTGCTTGTTTTGTTCCAATAATAAAAGGAATATAAACATCGATACCACAAAATTATTAACATCCGCCAGGAACGAAACATAGCATGACAGTTAGATTTCTAGTCCTGCCCATGTCGTTGGGTCAACTCTAACCTTTCGGTTTCCACATATACTACACTATACTGACTGTTATGTTGTTGGCTTAATAAAATGCACGACATTAACAGATATACATACATGGGTAAGTACGTATGTAGAAAAGCTACAAATCTTAAAATATGCCAATTGTACGTCAAGCTTCACTCAAATTATATTTGTATTGACAGAATGGAGACATGTACATTTTCTGTGTTCTTCTCCGGCCAGTGGTGGGTGACAGGTACGTAGTAAAGAAAACACTACCGTGAAATCTGTTTTATAAGGCAGAGAAAATAAGTCTATCCCTGATATTCATTTTCCGACCATAAATAAGTGTGAGCAGAAAGTATTTTCTAAGCTTATTCCTTCTGAAGCTCTAAAAATTACTTTATCCCTTTAAAATTATCACGTGCGTAAATTCTGATGAAATTGTTGGTGAAAAGGGGAAAGTTTCTAGTGCAATTTGTATTAGGAAAGAGAAAGTTGCACGCTGGCACTGAGCTGGCGGGTCCAATTCGTTAAAAAAGAATATCTGAACTCCACTTTTGTTATAATGGCAAAAATATGCTAAAATTAATCGATAGAATTATCTGTTTTTAATATCTCTGGGTAGGTGCAACTTAGTAATTTATTATAAGTGGGCAGGAAATAAGAAGAGGACTGCCGCTGCTTTCGGAATGTCTACTGTCATTTTCTGAGTAGTCTCACTAGCAAAGTTTTACGGTATGTTTGAAATGTTTACCAGTGACAAAGGAGACAACATAGAAAACCTGTGCCCGCGTGCATAAAATCGTCTACATAAATGTCTACGTATGTTATGCCTGGGCTACTATGAACTGTGTATTGTGTTTATTGTGTACTCTGGGAAAGTTCTATGTACTTGTTCAATATTGCTTCCTTTTGATGCACAACGATGCAACATAGTTTCATCGGCAAAAGAACTCTTTCCATTTAAATTTCTAATAGCTTCCAGTAGAGTCTTGTGTCGAGTTGGTAAGACTTGACTGAAGCCAAAGTAGTGCAATCAAGACTCTGTAATTGGTTTTATCGACATACATAAGATAGGAATACTTGAGGAAAATTGTCCTTATCGTTTAGAAATATTTGCCCATGTATTTGCCCATGTAAACGAATTGTAAATATACAGAATTGTCTTATTAAGACGGATAAACATTGCATTTGGCCGATTGGCTATCTCCTTGCTGTGATAAAAGAATACAAGTCCCTGCTCCTGTTTTTCTCCCAGTTAACATGCGTACAGAGCCGAAAGCATTTTTCAATCCACTTCATTTATTACGCGATACAGATTCGCACAGTTCGTTGAATTGCTAATGTCTAATTGAATTAATACCAGGTGCAGACATAAGTAGGTGTGATACCAGGACGAAAATAATAATATTTGTTGTGCACACCGACTGTATCAACGATCTACTCTATTATACATCAACTCATAAGCTATTCTTGGTAGGTATATTTGTTACATTAATCTCTAAAGACTGGTGCTTCTCAATCAACCAAGCGTTTATAGTATTAAAAATTTAAATCTACTTTAGTTTCATCCATTGTGCCGTGACTCATTTCCTATAATTTCGCAATTTGCCATTTTATTATGCCAATTGTAAATGTCTCCAAGTCTGCCTCGCCAAGCTAGATTTACTCATTCTCGTAATTAAATAAAACAGTAATCTAGTTACTACTATATGTTGCATTCTGTGCTCTATTGTCGCATGCTATTTAAGTAAGTAGCTATAGTGTCTGCTGACACATCATTAGATGTATTAGACAATATTCTTTCGTTTAATTAAAAAAATAGGTCACATTATCGGTCAAAGAATTGATTTTGATGTGAATACTTTTATGGGTATCGGTATCACAATGGCGAAGAAAATGCCAAACCCTGCAGGACCTAAAGTTGTGACTGTGGCTTCACAAATAAGACTTATTCAAATTGTGTCTGTAGCTGAGATTTTAGTCGCTGCGGTTATTGTGCTGAGCCAGGTAAACGAATTTTAATTTCAGAATCTCATTCTTCATCCTAGATGGCCATTTCTCATTTAAAGTATACAGGTATATATTTTGCATTGTTGTATACAATATCTTTGTTGTACAGACGATAGCAATAGCAGCCTCCAATGAGTTTGCGACCAGGTCATTGACGGGCGTTTGGACATCATGGTTTTTCTTCATGGCTTCTGGATTTACTCTATATTGGTCTACCAAATTTACATTCAACGGGTATGTAATTTAATAATGAAAACGTGTCTCAAATGCTAAAATGGGAAAAATAGCGTTACATTTTTCTCGTCGCAGGTTACTAGCAGTCCTAGTACTACAAATAATTGCAGCCACAATGGCTATTCCACTTTTTACGGCCTGTTGTATTCTTCTTGGTGTCTACAAATTTGTATGGAACGTGGACGAAGAAGGCAAGTCAAATGAATTATCTAATGAATAGTGTTATACAAGGGAAAGCTTCCATTATCATAGGATTCTGTTGTTGGATGTTAAACTCAACGGAGCGAAATCAGAGCTAGTCCAAAGACATAAAGACTCGGAATCATAAAAGCAATGTTTTGGTTCGTACATAAAAAATAAATTCCAGTGTTACTATATAAGCAGAAATCAATGTGAATAGAAGCACATTGAAGGTAAGTAGAGTAGATGACTTTATAATGGGGAATTTGTCTGTTGAGATATCTCGTGTCAAACGGTGCTTGAATTTCCTACACAAAGACTGATAGAGTTGAGCCGGAACGAAGACCTGAAATATTTATGAGTTTGCTTAACTACATACAACAAAGAAATGGCGTAGCTAAGTATTCCCTTTCCTTCCCATCCAGAAAAAGTAGACTAGATATGTAGGATAGAACGCACTAAAGATATAAATGGATAAATGTATATATTTTATAGTTAGTCTAACTTATCGCAGTTTTCTAGTGGAGAGTGGGTAGGTAACTTCTCAAAGAGAAAGTACCTATACCTACCAACTTGCCTGCTATGCATGGCTCTTTAAGAGAAAACTAATCAATACAGTCCATTACCTAAAACTAGAGAGCCGCCGCTAGTCTTAGCCCTCGTCCTCATTCAGCTATAGACTAATGTACTATTTGATGCTTGTTTATATGCATTATGTAAGATGTAACAGTGTAACTTGGAGTGTAAGTAGGAAAAGGAAGTGTCTGGCTACACAAACTCAAGTACATAGCAATCAACCAGCTACACAGCAATATTCAATGTTTGCAACTCAATGGCTATCTAAGTAGTGTAAGAATTCATGAAAGCAGACAGATTGACTAGAGTTATCTAAGCTGACGATTAACTAATAAACCGATAGCATACGTATTACTTTGTAGAATAGACTTATCTACTACTTATATTGATACATTATATTCCTATACAGCTATAAGGGGTACAAATATCTGTATATAATATATAGCGTGTTTGTATACGATCCATAAAATGTATACAAGTTCAAAAATACATTCAGGTTGACATGTACATACAATCTATCCTGCTCCTGCTTGCCTCTTCCCATTTACTCATTTTCTACCTTATCTCTATCTGTAATAGAAGTACAAAATCTGTACATTCTAGCTCATTTTGACAGCACCTGAATGCCCATTCATAAATTGAAGTACAGTCGAAACCGTATTAAAAGATACGGAAAGCACTGTGAGGGACAACTTTTACCCGGTCCTGTGACGTCCCTTATACGCGGTTTCAACTTTCGACTGTAATATATATGTCGTAGCCTGTACGAGTATCCAGGACTGGATTTCCCAGGCTATTTGAGTATTCTCCTAGCTTTAAGCTTTAGTCAAAATAATGCCTGAAAGTTGACTTAATTGCTCTGCATCGAATCAAACCCTCTTTTATGAAATATACGGCCCTAAAAACTTAGTCAATACTTATTATTTTGTTGTCTAACTTTAAGATTTTGTGCAATAAAAACGAATATGGGGTCGTATATAAGGATTTATATGAAAAATAGGGTTTGATCCCCTACAATACAAGCTAACTTTCAAACATTATTTTTACTCTACTACTGTTAGAGTTAATGACATCTTGAAAGTTCTGTTTGAAAATAGTTTCTAATTGGTAATTAGAGCTTGACACGTTGATGTATAACACTAGAAACAATTATTTTTTAAACATTTTTCATTGCTATTACACTTATTTTGAGGAAGAGATCCTATTAATACTATGTTCTATATACACTACGCAAACAAAGAGCGACATAAGTATAATACGACCAGCAATGGAATAAATCTACAGGCAAAAATGAATAACATTATTTTTGAACAAGGGATGATATATTGAACATACACCTGTATTTCGGTTAGCAGATGAAAATTATTCGAGAAGAAGAAATTCTAATCGACTTGTTTACAATAGTAATACACAGTCAGAACATTTTTATTAATTTAAATAAATTTTCACTGTAATATTATGCAGATTATTATGTAACGTGTGAAAATAAGTTTGAATTATTTTTTAATGAAGTAGCTATTTGTATCTGTTGCATATTGAAAATTACAAATATTCCGATTACATTTCACTATTTTATTCTAATAACAGCTCTCGCTAGAAACGTAAGTGGATGAAAGAATTTTAGTGACTGTGGGCAGGACGGGCTATTAATAGTACAGTAGTTTGCAAGACAGGCAGGCATGTTACACATAGGTATACATATACAGTCAGTAAAATAAATAGTTAGTGAATGTAATGGGAGAGAAGTCCATTGCCGGCTCATCTATCTCTCTGCCCTTTCCTGTCCTCCTCCCATCCCATAGATATTTCCTGACTGATGTAAATGTATGCAAATGACCTGTAACTTATGGGACAATAGAAAAGTTCATAAAACTTGGCTGAATGGAGAGCAGTGCATAGTGCAGGCTAAGGTTGTTTGGTTTAGTTGCCGACTCGTGTAATAAGAGGGATGATAATGGTAGAATGGTTTATACTCACTCAGTTTATAGGAAAGTCAGTTTAAGGAGTGGCAACATAGAGAGTCAAGTCAAGACAGTCTTTCCCTTGTTATCATTGTACTTGTACAGATAAAAGCAAAGTGAAGCAGAATGTGCTGTAGGATGGGATGCTAGTAGAAAAGATGATGGAGAAAGGAGTCTTTGGCACTTGTTCTCCCACAGATATACTCACACAGACGTCAGAATGCGGTATACAAACAAAGTAGAACAAAAAATATGGGAACATCCGAGGATAGTGTGTATTTTAGAGTCTTCTTGGTTAGTTAGAGGAAGAGGGAGAAGAGCATATGTACATACTTAACTAAATAATATTACGGGAGAAAGGTAAAGAGAAAGTGAGGGAAAGGGAAGTTGGTGAAAGTGCATGACATAGCAGCAGAGCCTAATGGTAAGCATGAAAGTGAGTTAAGGAGGAGCATGGATGGATATGAAATGGATATTAGAAGAAGCGTTATAGATAGCAGGATGGCTGGATGGATGGATGAAAGGAAAAGGCGATGGCTCATGCAGCAGCTTTGAGTTTCTCTCTGAAAATTCCATTAAGTTCCTTCTATAATTTCACAATGTTAGGTACTAGTCTCGTTGGATCATCAATCTGCCTCATGACGACAAATCTCATAATGATTTTCACCAGCATGGCTGAGATGGGTCTGAATGCCTTCAATGCTTACAACTGCTACTTTCTCGCCTATGGTGGCCAACCTAAAGACGTAAGTAAGAATGCACACTGACACTACATCATACATGTAAACTTACATGCTATTGTCGGCAATACCCCACCCTACAAAGACCAATCAAACTTCTCATACCCTGTGCCCACGTCATAGCTCTATGCCTTAGCATCACACACGTAACAGAACTAACTACGGTTTATATACTTACAAGGAAAGATCGTGGGATTCGGCCATGGCCAGTTATAGATTATCGGTTTTGGACTAACTTTTACGTTTCAGGGAGCAATAGCTACCTCAAAATACCCAATTTATCCACTAGAGTATAATTGCATCCTATTCTACATCCTTAATGTTACATATAGTCGTCATTTTTTCAGGTATTGATATTGATACTGCCTAAATATTGCATATGACTCACTCAATGATGCAATTAGGGGGCTACGGGAAACTGGAGAAAAAGTAAAAGGTTTCTCCAAAAATGGGTCATATTTCCTTCATTTTCGCCCAAAAATGAATAAAATTTTGGTTAGCTTATATCCGACAAGTTACAGTAGCTATTCTACTACACATACATAGATACCTACTCCAGAAACACAATTCATTCTAGTTACGTCCATGATGTCGATAGTTTCATGATACAAATATTCACTCCATCACCTTAACTATTACTGATTTAAGGGAGCGATAATATTTGCGTAACATCAAAAACTCCGAAAATGCAAGCTAATGTTGACAAAAACGCAATGTCGGAGATTAAGAAAAAAGACTTGTGGGTAGCGGGTAGAGAAAGGTAACGTTAAGTTAAATGAGCAGGACAAATCCAACATAAGTATCCACACCGCTTGTAGTAAATGACCCTGTGTTTTCGCGGCTAAATAACAAAAAATGTTTCCACGCCCTTTACAGAGCGTGTATCTACTTTTATTTAGGCGTGAAAACGAAGTCCTTTACATGGTGAAATTTATCTGGACAGCCCAGTATTTTCGCTATTTTCTGCTCTCTAAAACCTATGAATTTTACAGACGATTCCTGATCATTCAAATCAACGTGTCCGATTTTGCTTAGAAATGAGATTGTCATATCTGAGGGCTGACAACTCTCATCATAAACGTACCTTGTAAGAAAATATTATACGAATCCACTAAACTGCACACAAATACATCTACTTATATTTATATATGGTAGGTGTATGGACTTATAGAATATTATAGTTGTATTAGATGTGTATTAGATCCGTATACTCAAGACCCAGACAGACCCAAGACCCAAACACATGGTTCTGTCAGACAGAAGGCAAAGGGGTTGTAGGTTGTTATTGAAAATTATACCAGAAACTATATTATTACGTGTACATACAATAAAACTTTATAGACACGCACACAGAGAAGGGAAAGTTGTTGCTACTTAGTTAGGGATATGTAAGTGGTATGGCAAGTAATTTCTACCAATACAAGAACGATGCAAGTCCGGGTAATATCGTATAGGCACATGGTGTGTATATTTTATATATAACCATCTTCCTAATCCCATAACATATCCCTCCTTAATTGATCTAGAATGTGACAGTTTTCTTTACATCATCATTATAGTTACCTACGTACGTTCTGGATGAATGCATTGCCTCTTTAGAGGATTAACTCCGTTATACGCCTAATTTCTACTCCTAATACTTACATCTCCTACTATTGTTTTACAAACGTTCCTTACAATATGGCACATATACCTAGGGTTAGGGTTAGAGAACCCAACTGTAGATACTCTTCCTAAAATACCGGTTTCAGTACAAAATAATCGGAGACATTAGGAGAGATCTTCTAATGTCTCTGAAATGTCTAGGAAAATCATATTTTGCGGAACAATGTACAATACAGATACTAGTAAGTTATACTATCATTTACTTCGTGTATTAAGACTCACAAGTGTCACAGTAACATTCTGACGAGGACGAGACTACACATACACTGTGTAGACATCCATGTGACTCTAAACTTCTGATGTAATAGAAACTTTCTTTCTAACTATGAAACTTTCATAATGATATGGTTCTGAATATGCAAAACGTAGTAATCTACCATATAACTTCAGCTTATATAGTTGACAATCGCTAACTGGCATCATAAACTTTATTTCACTTGTGCCAACGCAAAGTATGAAGTAAAAAAATCTTTTCTCTTTCAGATATTGTAAGGTAAATGGCGCAATCGCTTTGTCCTGGTATGTCTTTTTTTAGAAAAATGTCAAATTATTAAGTAGGTAATAGGTAAGTACATATACACTATAGTAATTTCATAGATAATACATTGCGAACTCATTCATTACAGTTAGTATGGACTGAGAAAAACAAAATATGGAAGTTATGCAACTCCTCCGGATTGCTCATTGATCTACATTTGGTAGCAAAACAGAATTTGAATAAAGTAATAAGAAAAGTGATTTACATAAAGTACATTACCTACTTTCCTTATTACTATTTACCACGTTATTGAAGAACTTTCTCCATGACTTGGTTGAGAATAATTAGAAAAATGTGTCTTGGATATATAGTAGCACATCTGGAAGGTTTCCTATACACATAATATATGTAGTTAGTGTTCATTGTCAATAGAGAGAGGAAGGAAGGAAGGAAGGAGCTGGGAATATTTTGGTTGGAGGAGTATATTGATAAGGCAGGCGGGCAGGGCAGCAGGATGATTACAAATTACAGTGGGATGATGATGTGATTATACAACGTTCCTTAGCTCACGCCTCACCTCCTCCTCTCCACCAATATATACATAATACATTTTGATGATAATGATGGATTGATGCATTCAACTTCCCGTCGTTTCCACTAGAACAATTACGACCAACGTTCCATCAGGAGTTCTATGAGCATGGAGGCGAATGAAAACGATGCTCCGGTACAGGAAACGAAGCCATCAGACCCATCAATGCCTCCACCACCTCCTGATTTAACTTTAGCATCGACGGATATCCTCATTATCAAGTATTGCGGCGTGACTTGTGTCCTTCTGGCTGTAATTATACTCTGTGCTCAGGTGTTACCTTATTGTTAGTTTTTGACAGTTCACTGCACACTTTAGCTCTAGTAGCACGATCTGTGCAGCTAACAATGACACTACGTGCTCTTTTCCTCTAAAAAGGCGAATTACGTGAATGAAATTCCTTTATTTCAGACATCTATGCTGGCATTAGGGCGTAACGACGGAATACGAGTCGGGGTAGGCATTTGGGGTGCCATTTACTATGCTGCAACTGGAGTTGTCACTGTTTATAATGGATGGAAGCCTTCATCGCAAAGGTAGTCAATGCAAAGTAATTAGCTTAGGGAACACTGTCTCAGATTCCTATTTGTATGTTGATTTTTGTGAAAATTTCTAGCACCGTGGCTATATTTGTACTACAAATCGTACAACTTATTGTCTCAATCCCAATGGTTGGAATAGGATATTATATTGTTGCTGTTTTCGGTTCTTGTCTACAGCACTCTCCGCTACCTGACTGCAAAACTACAGGTTGGGCAGAACAAACACTACTAATTACTACAATAACTCATTTTTATGCTAAGCCCTTCGGAATTCATATAATTTCATTACCCACTTTGAATTTGAATAGGATTGGCAGAGAGTATCTGTATAACTATATTAGCTACCATAATGGCTTTATCTGGAATGGTACAAGGACTAATTTCCCACATTCTAATCCTAATTTGTGCACAAGCCGTTTGTGGAATTCGTTGTATGGTAAGACTGCATTATTAGCCTCAGCTATTATTACATTTTGCAACATGATCCTTAACTAATACTTCAATGCCTAACTTTATTACTTAGCTAAACTTATAATATCAGCTCCAGCTCACTGCAACAAACTTCATAATACTGATCTTAATGATACACTCGCATACCTACCCTCATATTGCTTACAAATTATGAGCTGCTACCCGAGAACAGTCCATTCCTTACAAATTATGCTGACCTGTTTCAAAAAATCGATTATATTTATAATGAAATGCTAATCAAAATGTTTTATAAACATTACAAGCTGGTAGAGATTTTTCAAATAGTAGGTAATTAATTTGTATTGTAAAGCTAAAAACGATTATATCTGTAGTATCAGCATTATCAAAAATAGAAAATACAAGTAAAACTTATTTCCTACAATATTATACAAATAAAAATTATGACAATACAGAAAACATTGCTGTCATTTAGTTATCAAGCATACAAACAAAATCGATTTTTTGAAATACGGAAGTCCCAACCCCGGCTCCTAATAAAGGTTGTATCCCAGTCGGTTTACGTTGATTGTATTAGATTGATGGGATTCATTAATTATATCTAGCATGCAAAAAATAGTCTATATAACCATTGTATTGTGACAATGTGACATTGTGTCCCCTAGTATTGTGACATTTGCTTTTAACTGACTAATAATAAAATTAATTGACTTGTCTGTAATTTCAGGTATCGGGAGCCACAGTATACCCCACTTTATAATAATTGGCGAAAGATTAGAAATATTTAGCATAACTTAATAAGATATATTTTTGAATAAGAAAACGGAAAAGCTTAATCAGTACCATTATAATGTAAGTAAGTATGTAGATTAATATTAATATATGAACCCGACAGATGTAAATACTAAAATAGTGATTTTGTATTACTATACTATTAATGTACACAAAATTTTAGCAGCTAATATTATAGACACTGCCAGAGCGTTCATCACAATAAAGTTTAACTTAGTGCATAGTATTGATTTACTTTTCATTCTTAATTATTGCTGGGATTGTAATTAGTTAGGGAATAGGAGGAATGGCGACTATAATAGTATAGCATACATGTACATGCATAATACGTCAAATATAATATGATTATTAAGTAACACAAAATGCCATTTAGATATAATTTGGAATACAAATCGGTAACCATCGGTATTATATACCAATAAAAAAGACGGCTGATAAAACCTGGAAACGACGATGATGGTGTTTAAACGGACAGGCTTTTACATAAGAACCATTTTCCAGGTACTTCGTTTGCTTAATTTAGTAATTTCAGTTTCGCAGTCCTTGCAATCTGAAAAATACGAATTTGTCATTGAATTATACAAAATAAAATTTTCAACCATAATACTATTCGTCAGCTTCAGCATTTGAAAAAGATTTCAATTGTAAATACTCAATATCATGTACCTTCTCGTAAGGTCGTCTTCTTTTTCAGCTTTTTTAACGTCTGCTTTCAACGACGACGTTGGTACAGCTGCTAATTGCTCTGCTATTTCAAGTCCGTTTTCTTCAGCGATTTGTTGAACAAGTTGATCAACTTGATCCTTTGGTGTAGACAACGTTGTAGCGCTGCCCATGGCATCTTCCATTACCTTAAAAATAATTGAATAAATAAATTGTATTTATGGAAGGGTTGGAAAAGCGGGTGTTTAGAAACGGTCAGTTTTATATGGAAGTGAAAAATAAGGAATCAACACCACAGCCATAAAAATATTTTAATATTGCTAAAACTTACTGAAGTTCGAACGTCAAGGTCTTCAAACTGTGTTTCAAATTTGTCCATAATATTGGAAACCTTTTGTAGATCCATCGAGCTCATAGCCCGTTCTAAGCCCTTCACAACGGTACCCATTTGTTGAGTAACCTGCAGAATAAGAAATAAGGTCTATTTAAACAAACATTTAAAACAGAAGTCATAAAAAAATTAAATACATTTTTCAGAGCATTTTACAATCAAAAATTATGGGAGTTATAATAGGATTGTCCTAGGAAGATGCATTAAATTTCAAATTAGGCACTTAATTAACAACAGCGCTGTAATAGTCCAAAAACAATACACCATATCCTAAGCGTAAATTAAACATTATTTGGTACGATTTTACAAATTACAACCAGGTTACACAAGAAAATGATGTCGAAATACGATGCTTTTTAAGCAACGCAACTTCTACATAATCAAACATACAAAAGTATTAGATATTTTCAAATAAAATAAATAGTAGAAATACAGATGTTAGCTATACAGACAGAGTGGGAAGGGAACTCGTCACGTTCATTTAATAATAATATATAACTACATACAGTACATACATACATACATAATACTATGTAGTATATGCATGGTTGAAAATGAAAAGTTGAACCCGCAAACTTGCAGTAAGTTAGCGCAAGCATTAATGGCCATTAATATTCAATGTAGTAAAACGTTGGTGCACATAATATTATAATAAAGTAAACATACCCAACTCCCCAACTAAAATAGTTTTTGTATTTTTTCAGTTAAGTTATGCTATGCATAATAACAACCCGATGTTTTAATTAAAAATAGAGAAAAATTGCAAATAGTAAAGAATTCTGTATGTAAATTGTAATATTGTAAATACTGTGTAGAAAGTCATCTAACTACATGAAAAATTTAGCAGCCTTAATGGCTGGGAATATAATATAATATTAAATTAAAGTCATTCGTTGACTATGGATTTGGTAGTAGAGAAACGAAAAGTATCAAAAGTTTGCTCCTCTTGGTAATAATATTATGTTCAAGAAGTATGATACAGAAGACATTTAGGAGATATGTGGTAAATTTTCATTTTAGGAGTCTCTGATATCTTAGAAATAGCCATATAGAATCGCCAAGCACTTACCCCTTTCATGGTGACAGCTGACTGCACCTTACATCTAACAGCATCGACTTTAGAAGACATCCGTAAATAGTTTAAACTCTCATTTTTCTTACGAATTGCATTTTCGGCATAAATTTTAGCGCCCTCCACATTCCCCTGTTGTAAAGCTTTTTTAACTTTGGCTTTTTGCACGGTCTCCTCTTTTTCTGCTTTCTTGGACAGTTTCTCCATTTGCTTCGCGCAGAAACGAAGATTGAATAGCATATCTAAAAAGTATACATACAACACAATCAATAATCAACATACGTTGGACATGTGAATCAAAAAACCTAGGCACTGTTCGCAGTGTCATATGAATTACAATTTATTAGAATATAGAACGAAATTACTAAAATGGGTTACAATTACATATTTTGGATTCAATTCAAAGTCAAACCCTTCCGACTTTTTTGTAACCCAAAAATCGAACACAAACCACAAGGACTCCACTGTCTCAATGAGAAGGAGTAATTAATCTCTTTCTGAAGTCTGAAGTAATTAGGTTTTCATTGAGACAAGAGTTCATTATTCTGCTCATTTTACTGTTGTAAATTGAATGAAAAGACACCCCTCTTATTGCTCTTTATTCGATAAAAATTTGCTGAAAAGTCGGTTTTCGATCCGACTGTTTTTTCCGACAACATTGTAACACAATAATACAGTACAGTACATTGTTCAGTAAAGGTGAAATCAGTGAAATGACGCATGTAGCGACATTAGAAAGTAGGTAGCATACGTTCAGCTCGTATAAGTGGACACACAGAAACTACATTTTGAATAAAAGACTCACTTAGAAATTCAAAATACTTTTCTGACGCTTACAAAAGTTAGCGCGTCATTTTTATCTCCGTCCCTTAAAATACGAAAATCAATCTGATCCTAACTAAATAAACTTTGATTTTAATGTAATAAAAACGAAATCAAAAGTTACCATCCATTTTTGCTGTGTATCTTGAAACGACTCGACTGGAAACTGGAATGAAATGAAGATTAGATGGATATGATGGTTGATTTCAATTGAAGTTACAAATTCTGAAATTCTGACTTCCTTCTATTGTCTATAGCTACAGCTTGATTGATGAGGAACCCGTCTCTGTGGTAGAGTAAGAAAAGATAAAATCCACAATTAATAAAAATAAGCATACATATAAATTGAAAGACATCATTAATTAAAATCATCTGTATTAAATTATTGTACACATTATTGTATACTCTGTTACAGTTTACCTTTACCTACAATAGTTTACTTCAAAAATACAATTGAAAAAGTAAATTTTATTTACATAGAAATCGTGTAATTTGGAATTAGAATCTTAATTCTTGACTTTTGACTTTTATAAAATTGTTATGTAAAAATATTTAATTGTATATAAAATAAAGTTTTGCCTCAACTAAACTCACTAAGAGTCGGGCTGAATGAAACTGCACCTAGAGCCATTTCAATCACCTCACCTTGAAATGTGAAATGACTAGTCATTTCATCCCCCCCCCCCCATCCCCCCGTGAAAAGGGTAGTATATTTTTACGAATTGATGGATGAAATTGTCATGAAAATTAGCTAAGTATTTCTGGAGAAATAGGAAGAGTTCTTCAGCGGCTTTTTTGATAGTCGTTCGTAACCAAGATGTTAATCAAAAACAAACGTCGTTAATATTTTGAAACGAACAGTATTTTCAGTCGACAGTAGTGGTTCCGTGGCTCGAATGAGTCGTATGATTACTATATTATTCATGAATTCTGAATTTGGGTGGATGTGATCTTGATTTTGACACACATTTCCAAAAAACTTCAAAAAGCAATGAAAATTTTGATTAGCCTGACGCTTCATATTCATATCACAGTTATATCACATTCTATTCTAACTGTCATCGTCATCCATGGTGAACTCAATCAATCAAGCTGTTTCTTACATAGTTACATAACTATGTCATATTTAAGAGACAGCGCAATTGCTAAAACTAAAGAGGAAATGAAATAGGGTGTAGAACAATGCCTTTAAAATCTTCATAATATTTTTCATTGTTGGGATTCTGGGATCTGGGATGCTACCACTACTATGCTACCCAGATTTGTCCATAGGTCCATGACAGTTTCAGGTCACGGTGACCCGGTGAAAGTGACAGGTAGACTGCTAGTTTGGTAGGCTAACAATCATCCATTTAGTTAAAAGGCTGGATTTAGACAGCGGTATCTCGTTGCCTCTGTTGCCGCAGTTGCCTCCGTTGCCTCACTGCCGTTGCCTCCGTTGCCTCACTGCCGTTGCCTCTACCGTTGCCTCCTTGCCTCCACTCTGCCAAATAAACTCTTACCCCTCAGCCGTTGCCTCCGTTCCGTCTATGCCTTTGGGTAGGGTTGGTTAGGTTAGATTAGGGAAGATTAGGTTAGGTTAGGGTCTGTTTTAAAACCTAACCTAAAGCCTAATATTTTTGACAGATTTTCGAAATGAAGTTTTAAAAAATAGTTTGGAAGTCTATAGGTGTTAGGTTAGGTTAGGTTTTAAACCTAACCTAACCTAATCTACCCTAATCTAACCTAACCTAACCCTACCCAAAGGCATAGAGGGAACGGAGGCAACGGCTTAGAGGTAAGAAGTTATTTGGCAGAGTGGAGGCAACGGTGGAGGCAACGGCAGTGACGCAACGGAGGCAACAGAGGCAACGAGGTACCGCTGTCTAAATCCAGCCAGTTAAAATATAGAGAAATATCGAAGAGCCTCCCTTTCCCTTGCATAGGTCATAGGTAGGTGAGTAGGTGTGCTGTTTTATTTGGACCTACCGTGTCGCGTAATTTCAGAAACTGATATTATTACAATTTTGATTTTACATACCTTTTAGTGAGCTATGGCAGTTCCATAACTGTTTTTGTATAAAATTGAAAAGACAGCCGCAAGAATTATAATTTTAAAATTATAATATTATATACCTATGCTGTATGTATGCATACACACAGCACAACATAATTCATAATTAGAAATTAGGTAGTTAATTACCTGTGCCTGTATTACCTGTGGTAGGCTGTCAGCTAGGCAGCTGTGGCCTGTGGCTGTAAATGTTAGATGACCAACAAATACTCGAGTCGACAGCTCCAACAGTTTTTTTTTCTTGTCACTTGTGTATTGCTGATCGAAAATCTAAAAACAACAAACGGATTACTGATTAAATGTTAAAGGATCCAGAAGTCCAGAACAACATAATCTAAGCATCATAAATATGAGAATCGAATGTGATGAAGTGATGATTGAGCTTTATTCAGCTTTGTACAACAAATGACAAAAACAAACTTACTGTATTGTTATTATTGTTTTTTAAATAGAAATGATACTTACTAGACTTAGTAATACTCGTAATTACCCGAAGACTGAAATGATAGCTATGACCTAATTTAAAAACAAAAAATAATGACTTTGTTACCTTAAATAGGTTTACGTCATCATTTATTGTATGGATCACCAGTAAAGATTTCATTGGTTTTTGTGAACAAGGTTGCAAAACAAACTTTACCGCACTTTATTCTACTCTGAGTTTCAGTCTCAATTCTCAAATGTCTCACATCGATCTCCCACAGCCCGAATTTGATATGGCTCGCTCGGCTACCTAATATAACATAATCGATTCACAGCAATTCATGAGATGACTTTCTATTCCATTACTTTCGTAAATGCCTAATCATTATGCTAATTATTTACATCCTGAAATTATACAGGGTTATACAGGTGCTAGTGTTACAGTCATTGACATTCAATTGACTTTCACTCTGTAAATTACATTTTTTATTTTCAGGCCTAAACAGCCAGCACATCAAAATCTTTTCAAGTCTTTTCACTTTTTTATAATTACCTCTACACTTGCCATCACATTTTCACCTGCCTTTCACTTTGCGAAAGTTACGAGGCTCACGGGCTGGGTACAGTCTAAGATAAATCCCTTTGATGCCATGATAAATAGCACCATACCATTCGATACGTTTCTATTAGGTCGGTCAGTCGGTCTATACTAATTTTATTGTCGTTGTTAGTGTCTCCATATTTAAGATACATAGCCCAATGACTTTCATTTCAAACCGAACATTTTTTTATCCGCCAAACAATCCCTTTGTGCATTTTATAGTAATAGCGAGATATGCGGTTTAAAATAAAGATCGCTACATTTACATAACTTAATTTATTAAAATGTTGTACTACTGTGGGCTAGGCATTTATTACAAATCATTCTTTAGTCTGGCATTTTTGAGATTGGTTAGTTATTACCATAGACTACCTATTCTAATTAGTCATACAGGGTGATTGGTATATATGTCCCACACTTCTATGGCCTCCAGCTCCCAAACGGAGGCTGCTACCAAAATGAGGAGGCCACCATTCAAAAGAAGACAAAATTTGCCATGGGATAGATTGAATACTAATTTTTATCGTCCTTTTATAACTTATGAAATAACGGCATCAAAATATCCAAAAATCCCGTGTAAACCCAGG
>JABASI010000754.1:0-32674 GCA_019776505.1 Tomocerus nigrus
ATTTATCCTTACTTAGTTTTAATGGTAGCCCATTTAGGTATATCTATTATCTTGAATATCTTCTTGCGTGCATATTGCTTTTGTATAGTACTTATATGCATGTTATACTATATAAAAGGAAAGAGGGACGTTTCCTGGATCTTCCAAAGAAAATAAGTAAAGAGCTTTGATAATTGTATTTGACAAAGTAGGAATGTCTTTCGAGATTATTTATGGAAAAGAACCATTTCATACTAGCTAGAAGATAATTCTGTTCTACGAACTATATAGTCAGAAAGTATAGCTATAATAGAGATACACGTATAATATAGGAAGGGGTTCAAAGCATTTATATAGCACCTTGGCGTTGGCACCTATTAAACTATTAGTGCGTGAGGAATCGTCGAGCGAGTCAAGTTGTCTTTTCCATCTTGACTAAGACATGGCATAACCTGATAGTTAAGCGCCTAGGTACTTCTATATATTTATCTTGAATGTTAAAACTGCGCCGTGTTGTTTGGTGGACGCATGGCGTGGTAGGACTAATGTGCATAGGTATTTCACAGTCAACTGAAATGTCAAGTATTGTACACACACTAGAAAATAAAGAAAAGTGTAATACGCACACAACTAGAGTCAAGTAGGGAAGGTACGGTGAATTTTGGAGAGAGAGAGAGTAGTCGAAGGTCTGAGTAAGTAGTAAAGTAAGTCCAGGGCCAGATTGTCAAAAAGCTGTGATGTGATGTGGGGACGAGACACTGAGTACCTCTTGAAAATTCAATTACTGCTTATATTCCATCAGAGTTTCTTTTCGTTTTTCTTGCAGGAGACGGTGGAGGAGCAGGGCGAGGAGGACTCTCCGGCCAACGTCAACTTAAAGCGCCGTTTTTCACTCAAGAGCCGTCAAATCGCGTTGACTTTCTCAATGACCTGGGAGCTACAATCGGGTAAAAGTCCTTTTCTTCTGTAACTACTCCAGACGGTTCAGTGAGAGGAAAAGAGGTGAACAAATTTGCAGAGACAAGCCAGAGCTTATCTTATATGTACACATCGTCGTAGCGTCGTAGATAAAACAGATGATCACAATTTTCCGCCTCTTCTGTATGTAGTTCGTGTAGTGTATTGTATTGCATTGAATTCCAGTTGATTCTATTCCCTATAGAGTAAAACAAGATAAAAAAGATAAGACAGGAATGATAATATGATCCGTTACAGACAAAGCTCAATATAGATTCCCGGAGATAACCAACCTTCCTCTGTTCAAATACATAATAGTGTTTGTTCTTTGTCCTACCTAATGTAACTGTAGAAAGTAAAAACGTTGTAAAAGCACACTGGGAGAACTTAGTTTCACTTTGAGTTGCAACGAGCCGACAAGTAGAGACACGGGAGTTATCCTCCATATACTTATGTATACCTAACTTAGTAATTCGGATGCTGGAAGGGAAAACAGCAGGCGGAAAACTATTCACTTCAATGCAATCGACTATCGTAAAATGAAAAGAAGAGAGAGAACAAGATAGAAAAATTTATGAGCTTTCTCTACTTTGTTACTCCATGGTGCAGGTGCTCTGCTGATGGCTATCCACCACCTCAAATCCACTGGCAAGGTCCGGATAATAAAATCTTAAGCAACGTTGACAATTTTCGGACAGTTTTGTCAAACTCTACCTTACGGTTGCATCCATTCAAACCGGCTTCTTATCGACAGGATGTTCACACTGCTACTTATCGCTGCATTGCTTCCAACTCAGTGGGGGCCATTCGCTCCAGAGATGTACAAGTTCGAGCTGGTAAACAATTCAATCGTTATTCTTCTCGTGGCATGTGAGTATGTATGTATGTGTGGCAAGCTGTACTAGTACAGAATTCGCAACTAGAAAGTTAAAATCAGACTTTCACGTCACATTGTAAATGAGACTTACTTTTTCCCATGAACAACTCATGTTTTTCAAAGCTCGAGAAAAATGTCGTTCTCGGTCGATATTTTTTAATTTTATAGTTGTAAAAATGATTTAGGTACTTAAAACATGTCAACGTAGTGTGAACGGTTCACGATGTTGAAAAGCGTGAAAACGGTTTTCATACTGCGAAAGTGAAAAGAGAAATCTCAATTATAGTTTATTACCACTCATTCTCATTTTCACGTTCGATGTTTGAAAATTGGCGGAATTAAAACTGAATAAAAAGTCAAGGTCAATGACGATGGTTTTCTCGTTTTCCAGTAATCGCTCAGCAGTGGTCGGCAAAAGTACGCACGTACCCTTCACGTCCGCCACTGGACTCAGCGGTACTTTTGAAATGTGAAATCGATCTGATAGGAGGGGGTCGAGATTTTATCGATGTTGCCGGTTGGAAAAGAGACGGGAAACTGCTCACATATCAACAATATCGTTATGGGAGTGTTGCTGGTAAGTTGTCATTGCATTGGAGTCCCTGTGCGATTTCCTTAACAGAAATTTTATTATTAATTTCGGGGAAACAGTGACATGATATCCAAGCTAAGTGCACAGAGTAAAAGAATGAGGGAATTCCCACATTCCCACTAGTATTTACGAATTTTAAGTTGATCTCGAGTATCTGTCTTGTCCTTATTCCACTCCCTCTCCCATATCCCCTCTTCTAATATTATAGTTTAACTTACGATAGTGCTTTTAGTGCGCTGCTGTTTTGTAAATAAAATGGTAAAGAAATTCTCGTCTCGAATAGCGTGGAATCTATCCATAGGGATGAGGGGGAAGAAGAAGAGGACGAGACAGACAGACAGATTTAGATTCCCTGGATGCATTTTCTGCCCGAGTTGTTCCTGAGAAGGATTTAAGTTTACTTTGGTTTGGTTACCTTACATACACTTCTGTTTTCTGTGTCTTATCCAGCTACCTAAGTAGATACTATGGGGTTAGAGCCCAAAGAGTAAAGTAGGTTGTGAAGAATGATCTATTTTTACCTCATATGGATATTGTACCAACGAACCTCTCAGGTTCCTTCCTTTTATCCTCCCAAAGTATCAGTGACTACTGTAGTAGTAAGTCTGAAAACGAGTATTTGTATCTATCATTGTGCTACTATATAAAATTGTAAAATATGTAACCAGGTGCAGAGCACATAATAATAATATATAGTGTTTATTTGATATAGTGCAATGATATATGAAATATATATTTCTCTTTCGTTATAGATATTATGCTCTCTATGTATTTATGAAATGCTGAGAAGAACAAAGCCTTAAGCTCTAGTCTGAGTCAGAAGGGAAAGTAATGTGGCAGTCACTAATGGCTGAAATTTATGGGGAAAGGGTGAAAGTGCAGGTGAGAGTACACGAGAGGATGGTCTTTTGCTCTTATTCTGTCGCTAGTGTTTTATTATGAGGCTAAGTAAGTGGAGTAAGAAGGTAAGTAGTAAGTACTCTTGTAATCTATTAGAATGGCTGGAACCCTTTTGGTTTAAATGATGCGGGTAGACAGATGATAGCTTCCAGCTTGCTCAATACACCCTGAGTGAGACCATTAACATGGAATATAGTCAAAGGAGCAGACAGGTCAGGCGTCAGCCCAGCACTCCCAATACAAAACTACCAGTCACAAGAAAAGGACAATGTAGACAATTCCAGGCCAAAGCCACAATAGAGTGACGTGAGATCACTACCTCGAAGAAAAAGTCAAGTGAAATGAAAGTGCTTCCCTTCTAAAGCTTTTCCCATGTCACACAGTCCATCCAACAGATTCAACCAGTTGAGATTCTTTGCCTCCCAGCACTGTCTGTCATTGTGCTCAGCTTAAACTTATTCCCATGGTGCATATTCTTTCAGGAGAACATGAACTGGAGGATGGTCGTTTCCATTTGTTACCTAATGGGGATCTCGTCATCGACTCGGTCCAATCTGAAGACACTCAGTCCACACTCACTTGCCTTACTCGTCACAAACTTACCCAACAAAATACTACAAGTTCACCACTTTCACTCAACGTTGCATTAGCCTCAGGTAAGTTACTTTCCTTAATTTCACTACCCATTTGTGTATATTGTATCAAATATTTAAAAGTTTCCTTTCCATAAGTTTCCTTTCTAATGCTCTTTATGTAAGCTGGTTTGCGTTGCATAATATATTCCTAGATCTTTTTATTGTTACAAATTAAGAATACCATAAAGGATGTATTAAACGCCTATGGCTCGTAAAATCGTTGGAACTACAGTGCGCCGTGCGTCGATTTTAAAATATTCGCTCTCAAGTTACTGTTTAACTCGAATTAGTTCGCCTGGACGAACTAATGTTTCACACCAAATGCATGCCTTTAATGTAAAATAGTTCACTCCAAATTGCATGGAAATTTGGTTTTCGGGGCCTAGTTTTTCTGTGACATGACGGGGTTTATGATGAAACACAATTGTTTAATAGTGCACCATCCAGTTTCGTTTTCGCATTTTCTACACCGGCATTCATCGCAGCGCTGCGTACCCGGGGTTTATTGGTACTCCCCGTTTATTAGTACCCGGCTTTTAATAGGCAGTTTACGGTATGTATACTATAGATATATGCAAAATAGGGCAATGGTAATAATATGAAGGTATGTAGTAGATGGTATTAGCTATGGTATGAATTACTTATGTAGTATCTGCAATCTGGAAAGGAAGGATTGAAGTTGGCAGACAGGCGTTTTCTTCTTTTTACTGCGTGTAGGTAGATATTTTGAGGAAGTAAAGAAGTGGGTAGGTAGGTACTATCATTTTATTCTATTGGAATCTTTTATGTAGGTACGTACGTATTACATAACATTACAGTTACAGTGTAATATTTCGCTATTGCTCTTGCCTAGTGCACGAGAGTGGAATGTTGCGAGTTATATTTGCCTTGTGCTCGCTCTCACGTTTTCTTGCATTTTATGCATTGAATTGAATTTGATCTTTCGCCAGATTAGAGCCCATCAACTTTCAACTTTCTACTTGGCTTTTTCGCACACTTCTATGGTTATGTATATGAAATGTCTGGTCGACTACAGATAGAAAGGATATACTTGTCTGGTCTCCCTCTACAGTGTTTCTGTACCAAAGAGTGTACAATGCAGCCAATTCACCTACTTACTACTTACCTTTTCCCTTACACATCCTTTTTACTGACGTTTCAAATTTTACTTGCCGTTCCTCCTTGCAGTTGAGTACGTCTTCCGACAGGGCAACTACTCAACTTTGCAAACGAGACTAATGGTAGAGTGTGATGATGGGTTTATGGCTTATACCTACCCAGTTCTCAACTATTTATATCTATACAGATATACTACTTACTTTCCCTCACATAATATCTTTCACCTTATTACCTACCAATATTGGCAGCCTTATGCGCCACTTATCATCCTCCGTAGTTCTAGCATAATAATAGGGCTGTTGTATTAATACTTTTACTCTGTCATACATTAGTGAGTCTGTTAACACTATATATAGCACACTACATCTTTTCGGAGAGAACACCGATTTCCGATCTATAATCATGAATGCAGCATTAGAATGGTGAAACGAATTTGGCAATAAATCAATACTTATCGCTCTGTAGCAGCCTGAAAAAACTGACATGAGTTCTTTCATCAGTGGAAAACATCATGCAGTAACGCATAGCGTCAACTTGTGCAGTATGTACAGAAGACATTTTTCCCTTGCTAGTTATTATGTTATTTTAACCAATATAATTGTCAATCATTTGCTCATAAACGCCCATTTACAATTATTTATTGAAAAATTAAATTCCATGACTTAATAAATAGGTTTCTCCATTTTCTATAAATAAGTAGTTGACATTTCTTACATGTTGTGTTGTCTATTATTAGTATTTATAAGCATAAATAGTTCCTGGAAACAAATTCTATAATATATTCAACATAAAGCATGCCTTGTACTTGAGATGAGGATGAATTTCAAATGCAAGCATAACAGTCAATGTAAAAATAATGTGGTAGCAATCCTTCAAAAAATTGACGCAGCAATCTGTATTGTTTTCAAAACTACCATTGTGTATTTGCTGAAGTGTCTAATCGAATTTTCATATAACTCATATACAGTATGATGGAAACACTAGTCCGCATACAACTTTCTCTTTCCTTAAGCTAATGCCGTAAGACAGTTTCCCCGATCTGTCACTGATATTTTACTATGATTTTAGCCACCTCGATTTTTCTGAGGTGAATGTCAGCGAAGTTGCATGAAGTTAGTTTGTGGGGAAAGAAAGTGGTATGTAAACTAGCCTTCCGTTCATACTGTATGTAGGTAGTAAGGGATATATTATTTTTGTACATATGCAGATTGCGTGAAAATATGTGAAAAACACAGTAGAAAAGTATTGGAGCTAAAGGACAGAAAAAAAGCGAGGAGACGAAACAAGACAATGGAAGAGAAGGAATATTGGCGTAGGAATGTTATTTTAGGTGCCGCGTGTGACTGGCGAGGTTGAACTGAAGAGTTCTATTATATGTACGCCCATGGCTGAATGCTTGCTCCGAATAAAAATGATATGACATGGTGATGACACCATATGACAAATGGATATCTGAGGATACACTTCATCATTCCATTTCGCTGTTCTCACGATTTCTGCAGAACGCGGGGATGGTTGCTTCCTTTTATCAACATAAGACTACTTTATTATAGCACATAATAAATACGACTTCTGTTCTAGCTCTAACCATAACTGATGCATGCATGCATCGTGCTACTATATTATCCGTATATAGAATATATATATAACATTCTATGTACATAGGTAGTATATAAGCTACTTACAGTAGTGTAATGGACGAACGTAGTCACTTAGACTGACACTGCATTTACTGTTCAGTGTCATAAAGCTAGTAGTTTGGTAGGAAGAGAGAGGGAAGTTTATTTGAGGTAGAAGGTAGAAAGTAAAAAGTAACTGGTGAGTAACTGGTTTGGTGTAGTTTGACTTTCTGTTGTTGTTGTGTCTATGTACTACAATATGTGTCCGCATAGAGGTCTATTCAAAAAGCTGACTTTACTTTCATTGAATAGTGTTTGTGTCTTTGTTTTGCTATTTCTGCCGCCTGCTGAGAGGGAAGTTGCTTTTACTCGGTTTGACTACCAGAAGCTGTGTTGAGTGAACAAATAGAAATATACAATGCGGAATAATTTTATATATGTATTTATATATAGGTAGATAGTAGTGAAAAAGTCTGAGTTACTTATGTTTAGTAAGTGAGATTCCGTCAGTCACTGCGAGAGTGAGTCGACAGAAGGGAAGCTAACTCTAACAGACAAGTTGAACAGAAGTCAGTTTTTTGAAGATATATGTTATGTATGTAGTGTAGGACCTCATTGATTCTCATCTGTGTGTGTGTCTCTCTCTCTGGCCGTGTTACTCAAGGAAAGTGAAGAAAGGTAACATTAGCCTTTCTTTTCTTTCCCTGGCTTTAGTTTTCTTGACTTGACTTTCAGGTTAGATGAGCTCTCACACAGCCTATTTTTCTAAAAGCGGAGCACTGCTGCACACTAATGCAAAGTAAAAGGATATAAAGAAGCTATGCATGTAAAATGACATGGGAAATGTAGTTTCTTCTGGTGAAGACTTTCTCTGTGCATCAACATATTACACTTAGTAGCCATACTGACTGAGTGAGAGAGTGAGCGAGCTTCCTTATGTTAGACTTGTCTTGACTTTCTTTTTCCATGAATTTCCTTTATGTAACTTTCTCCACCTTTCACCTTGGCAAATCGCTCCCCTCGCCCTTTTTAAGCACAATGGAACTGGAATTTTGTACTAGGTTTACTTTACAGTTGCTACTACTAGCTATGCTATAGTACGTTTCCCTGTGTCTTGTCTATCGAGGGATAATACTTCCCCTATCCATCCATCTCACTTTTGTAGCTTTCTTTATAAAGAAGGAAAGGGAAAAGCCTAGTGGCAGAACTGAGCCCAAAGAAAGAATGCTCAATAGCCCTATGCACTTTTATTTTGTTGGATTCTATTGATAAGTTCCTTTATTTTCTTTTGAATTTCAAGACAAGGACGAAGAGGCTTTCTCCGGCAAAGAGCAAGGCTTAGGCACCAGCCTTAGTACGCTAGGCAGAAGCCGAGCAGATGGGTCCAACATTCCGGAAAGCTTTCCAGGACCTATTGTCGTCCGGGAGGGAGATCCAATTGTGCTACATTGTTATGAACCGTCGCCTAGCCTTTCTTCATCATTCTCCACTCCCAGGTTTGTTTCTTTTCTCAGAATCTCTATTATATTTCCAGGACCTATTGTCGTCCGGGAGGGAGATCCAATTGTGCTACATTGTTATGAACCGTCGCCTAGCCTTTCTTCATCATTCTCCACTCCCAGGTTTGTTTCTTTTCTCAAAATCTCTATTATGTCCTTTCGTTTGTCTAATAGCAAACTCCTACTTCTCTCCTCTAGTATATTAATAACTTGGATAATACATAGCAGTTGTTTGGCATGATATGTGTGTTATCCTTGCCTCTCTGCTCTCATGTTATGTGCGCGTACTTATACCGATGTTTTATTTAATCTTCTTGCTCTTAATGTTAAGGGAATCATGAAGAGTTCACGATTACAACGTTTAGTGTACGTAAAAGTAGTTTTATGTTTGACACGACTTATTTTATTATGTAATTGTTATTGTTTGGAATTAATGGACAATTTAGTGATTTTTACTTCCTCTTATTGTAAAGAATGTTGTCATGCAGTAGGTATAGATTAAATAGGTATACAAACTTGACCCGGTTTGACACATTTCTAATTTATTAAAAAGGTAACAGAAAGAGCAATTTGAAAAGAAATCATATCATGGATCACTATCAATATGATGAATGACCAGAGTATGAATTTTGGCTAATTGGTATAAAGATAGCCTACATTTATAGAACTTGAAAAAAGTCGCGAAGGTTTTTGATAGACAATAACCACGATAATACTGACTGTAATAATACGGACACGTGAAAAGTTTCATATGCTACATGAACAGGATGCTATTATTAGACTGAGGTCCAGCAGGTTAGCTATGGTCATTTAGCGACAGACAAGTTTATTGGATGAAGATGAAAACAAGATTTTAGCTTATTATGTTTCATGTTGGCAGTCGTAAAAGAAAAAGTGAGTGAGGGAGTTGAGAAGGGGAAGAAAGTTTATAAGGGAGAATAGAATGTGAAAAGGTAAAAGTGACATTGTCAAAAAGATTGGACATGCTTTGAAGGGTTTGTCCAATAATGGCCTTGGAGAATGAAGCGCGTGGTTAGACATAAAGTAAAAAAGGTCTCCCCAAAGTATTCTGTAAACTCTGGTCCCTGTCATCATAATAGACAAGGTTCGTAATGAGCTGAAGCAGAGGAAATATTACGGTGAAGGTATTTGACTTATTTCCCCATCGCCTTTCACAACTACTTTTTCATATCAAAGTGGACGAGCATAAAGTGCGAATGGAATGGTGAAAGCCTTAATGTGAACTCTGGGAGAGAGAGAGAGAGAGAGAGGACGAGAGGAATAAGTGGAATTGAAGCTGAGCCAATTCCGGTTCTTTTATCTAACACACGTTTACTTTCATTTCCTCTCTTTTGGTTATCCTGTTTTGTGAAAGTGATTGTTTGGTTTGTGTGGAGATTAGATGGGAAAAGTTGAGTGGGAGTTCCTGGATGGAGATCAGTTCTGTGGTGGTAGCAGTCAAGTCTTTCCGGGTGGTCGGAGGCTCATTAGTAGCCGAACGGAGTATGAGATCACAAAGTGGTCACTACCGGTGTACCCTTGCCACCCAACCAAAACAGAAGAGCAATGCCGCAGCAACAGCCCCGATTTCCGTTCCCACTTCAAAGCAGATCGAGTTTGAAGTGCGAGTCACTGAGCCGCTAACCGTCAAGGCCTCCATTAATCAACCCAAATCACCGCTGGAGTCTACTGCCGAAATTATGTGCACCGTGTCCTCTTCAAGCGCACCGTCAATTATATGGTTGAAAGACACGACGCCAATTAACCCGGGAGGGCGCATTCGCTTTTTCTCCAGTAGTGTCCTCCAGGTATATTTATAGGCACAAACTTTTATTAAGATGCGTCATAAATTGACCGTTTCCTAACTTATGATTTCTCCATTTACTTATCTTTATGTATAGTTATAATAGCTATGCATGGATCTCTAGGAGGAGAAAGTATCTTGAACTTTACTTTTCCATTGAATTTTATTTCAATTAAAAGTCTATAAGGATAAGTTACTTCGGGAGTTAACTGATTAGGAAAAGTTATGCTGATTGAACTGACATGAACCCTTGAGCAGGAGCAAAGTCAGCAAGAATAAGTAAAAGTTTTCTTTCCTTACGCAGATATCGCAGATACAACGGGATGATCAAGGAATGTATCAATGCATAGCTAAAACGGAGATGGAATCTGCTCAAGACGCTATACGACTGGAATTGGCAGGTAACGTCACTCCCCAAACGACTTTCTTTATTCAAAGTCAAGTTTAGGTTAATGGGGAGGAGAGTAGGTAGTGAAAGCTACTACTATAAGGCACTTGAGACACGAAGAACGGAATTATTTAGTAGTATTATGCAATAAACATAGTAGTAAAGCACAGACTAAAATCCTATCCTGCCAGCAATATCCCCCTACTTCTACTTAGTTAGTGGTACGCATTAGCAACTTTCTTTTTTCCTTATTTACTTTCTCCCAACTTTTCCCTGCATACTTCCTGTTCTACATACGACTATACAAATAGAGTGTAGAGATACGAAATGCTTGTTTTTACCCTATCGTGTCCTTCTGATCTTGACTAAAAGAGACTAGAGTTCAATTCAGTTCAGTTCTGTCATGCTACTGTATACATGTAACTACCTACTACGTATAAATGGATATGTGCCTAAAAGTAAATAGCTGGGTGAAAGTCCTTGCATGATACTTAAACTATGTCGTGGTCGTAGATGCTCAACCGAGACTGATTTATGGTTTCATCGAGCAAACTTTGGCTCCAGGACCATTCGTCTCACTTCGATGTGGATTCAGTGGGTGGCCTACTCCATCTGTTTCTTGGCTATTGGACGGTTGGCCCGTTCCTTCAGCTCATGACTCCAGGTATCCACTATTTTCTCTCTCTATAAAATCTTTTCTTTCCCATTGGATTTTATTTGTATGTATTTGAGTTAAAGTGCTGAATTACTAGTTCTTTGACGTTACATATTGCATTACTTTATTTATTTCCCTACATGAAAACTTAATTTTGTCTATAGTATTTGTGAGTGCTAAGATATTATAGCACTTTTGAAATCCCCAGGACACATTTACCTACGTAACATTGGATGCTCCGCTGTGTTATATTGTACACTGTGGGTTTTTTCTCATTTATTTCATGTTCACTGATAATTCGAGAAGAATATTGATTGGCGATCATGTAACGTCCCATGGGCACTTGATCAGCTACCTCAACATTAGCGAGACACGAGTCGAAGACGGTGGTCTCTACGGATGCCGGGCAGAAAACCGAGCTGGCTCCATTACTCATTCTGCCAGACTCAATATTTACGGTAAGACTCATCCCACAAAGCGTAGAACACGCGTCAATTGACATAAGAACACACATCCTTTACTATACATACACAAATATCAAGTTCTGAAAGTCATGTCTCATGAACGAAAGTAAATAATCCTCTCACATCTACAACATTTCTAATGTTTTGCAATTTATTTGACCTGGTTAAGGATTTTGTTTACGTAGTAAATACACGATAGTTTGTTCTCAATTCACAAAGGTATAATAATTATTTTCTTGACTATCTCCATTTTGAGAATTTCTGTGTCAAGCAAATACATGTTAAGCTACTTACTTATGTTGTGAATGTGTTATAAACAGATGAATTATTTCTATGAATGGATCTGGAAAATGATATATGATAATGTCGTGCTAACGTATTACTATATTATTATATATGCTATAGTGAAGATGTTTTTAAATATTAAAGGGGCTCCTTGGATTCGAGTAGTTCCACCTGTGGTAGCCATAAGCGGAGAATATTTTATGTTAAGTTGCCCCATTGCTGGATGGCCGATTTCATTCTCGGGAATCACTTGGGAGAAAGGCAAGCCATGTTTCATCTCTTATTATATTATCATATATCCTTAAAATATCCTTTCCCATGCACATATTATATACATTTGATAGGTAGGTACTTAGATAAATAATAGTACTCCCTCCTCGTCCTACAGCTTTTCATAAGAGAATTTTATGTTTTATTTTAGTTGTCAGTGAAAGTCCAGCCGAGTGTGCAGTGTAATGTGGTTTAGTTTGGTTAGGAGTTTTGGCGGAGAGGATTGAGGATACTAGTGAGAGATCCCTATAGACAGTGCATGTTTTAGTGGCTTCACTTTTCTTATTGCTCCACCGGTTTGGCCGAGCAGAGTTGTTATGTTCTAGTCAAACATTATTAGTAGTAAAAGAAGGCAGTCTTTGACCTCACACTAGTGAAACCACTTTTCAAAACAACCTCTCAGATAAGATAGTAGCAGAGTACATATTACCTCTCATTCCTTTTCCTCTCTACTCACCGACGTTAAGCTATGTACGTAGACTCCTCTCTCCCTCTCTCTCTCTCTAACATCAAATATTAAAGACAATAAGAAAAGTTTACGAGGGAGCTTTTGGGTGCAGATGGGCAGAAGCTTCCTGCGAATCAACGACATCGAATAGCTACAAATGGCACTGTGGCCATTACTTTGGTGGATAAGTCTGATGCTGGAACATATTGGTGCTCTATAACGGACGCTCAGGGACGAAGTGCCAGGCGAGAAATTCAGGTCAATGTAGTGGGTAAGTCCTAAGTAGTAGTCCAGTCATTTGCCCTTTCTCACATATACATACATACATACTAATCTATAACATTCGTTACGTTTATTCCTACATACAAATATCTACTTTCCATATATAATATATGTATATACCTATATATAGCTTAGTATAATACTGTTACAAAGTGTAGGCTCCACTTAACTTTTGAGACGCTTTTACTTGTAATTCTGTCTACGTTTCATCGGAGAAACTATCCTCTTATTTAGACACTTAATATAAACCGATGCATTCCGAAGGACTTTGAGACACTCAGCTCAAGTAGTCGCTGACTTGCACACATAAAAGCTTAGTTAACCAACAGAACTAGTCCTAGTGTTTTAATACATGTCACTACTAAAATCATTAGTCTCAGCATATTATACTACTCTGGGAAAGTATTTAAAATTATATCAACCTAAAGCTATGTTATTCTACAGATTCTCACTGAATACTAAGAATAGGCTAAAATACTGAGAATTTCAAAGTAGGAATACTATCACTTTCGTATGGAGTCCTTTGAAATAAGAAATTACATACCATGCCTACTAAATTAATTGTGTTTATTTAGTATTAGTTATACTTTTGCGAATACGTAGGTTTTTGATATACAAGATGGTTTTTGATCAAATGCCCGTAATACTTTCACCATGCAATTGAGACATGTGTTTATCTCTAAATAGCACCTAAAATATTTTTCAACCTTTTTTCACCCCAAGAAACCTTCACTTTTACTCACAAAACTAGAAAAAGTATTTATTGTTGAATGAAATTAGCAGTGACATTGACATTACAGATCATGGAAAAAGTGCTATGAATATTTGAAGAAAAAACACTCTGTATTAATTTGTTTAGTAAGTATAGTTCAGTAAAATGTCAATATCTGTAGAGAGAAGTGAATGTAGGGAATAGGGACAGATTTAAGCACTTATTTGCGGTGTTAATCTCTTGGAGTGGTAATGTTTGTTTAAGTAAAGTAAGGCGTAGGAGTGGGAATGGGCAATGAATTGCCTGGTGTAGAAGAGTTAACGAGGTTAATGTTAAGATGATACAAGAATATCTGTAAGCTAGCTTTAATTGGCAGCCCCTCTGAGAATCACGCCGATTGCGGAAAAGAGTCGCGTAGTGGAAGGGGAAAGAGTGACGTTAGTATGCGCCTTAAGTTCCGGAGACACGCCGCTGCAACTGCGATGGACAATGATGCCAAAAGAAGAGAGCGGCTTGGGGAGCGGGTCCAATGAGCCGAGAATGGCAGTTTTACCTGCACTATTTCAAGTTGTGAATACAGACCCATTTACGAGTCTCTTGAGCATTGCGAAAGTGACTGAAGGGCACACAGGAAAATACTTTTGCGATGCCTCCTCTGCAGCTGGCTTTGTCTCTCTGTCTCATGACTTGACAGTTCTTGGTATGAAATGAATCAAATAACAAAAGACAAATCAAAATCAACGTCCATTCATCAACTTCTTTCCACCAACTCCTGTGTCTCTTGTCCAATTCCTCCACTTCGAGTCTCTCTCCTTCAATCCCACATTTCTTTTTCCTTCGCCAAAATCAAACTTTTAAATCTTGCTACTCTGTTTTATTCATTTCATGTTTCCCTGTTGCTCTCTTTCTCTTTCTTTCTCTCTCACTCTCATTCTCATTTATAATTTTCTCTTCCTATCTTTCTGATTCATGTGGAAATGAACGGCAGCATCTTCTTTGTACCCCTATTTGATTTACATGACAATCACTAATATCATTATACTGTATATATGTTTATGCTAATTTAACAGTGAAAATTTTAGACCCTATAGTACATCCTTCTAATATTATAACTAAAGCTCTATCTATAAACTAACAATATAATTTAACACGTTAAAACTGTCAATTTCTTATTGATACTGTCTACTTTTATAGTAATGTAGTACCCGATAGTGATAGATATTTATTTTATTTTAAATCTCCTTATTGATCTTGGTTTGATTTGAACTCTGACTGATTGTAAGTTGTACGCGTCGTGGTAATGGCCTTTTGTGATGTAATATTCCTAAAAGTAAATAGTAGCCACACCAGGTATGGTACTTGATTAAACCTATCTAAGTATATAAATGCCTGATCTATATGAAAATGGTTGCGGATTGAGTCTGAAGTCTCTGAAGCTCAATATATAATACTAAGCGTAATGATGATCTCTCTGTCTGCTGCTGAAATGGAATTTAGAAAGTTTGCATATTGGATTGAGAATTGACTATGATGATGATGTTATGAATGCACATTTTTAATATTAGAATTCTATACCTAGAAATTACCACATCTTGGTGTATGAACCTCTAACTGACTGTTAGTACCTACTTTATGACCTTTTTTCTCTAAAATAACTTAGTTTGACTGTTTACTTAGTAAAAAAGTCTTCTTTCTCTACAGAAAGCTGCTGTGCTGTGCTGAGTGAATTGAAGTTGATCTATCTATCTCTCTCTATACTAGAGCTACGAATAATCTCTAAATGTAGTTATTTATTGGATTGTGAATGAGTGAATGATGAATGTCTCTCTATTCTCCGTGGGATTGTGATGGCTGTGATGTATTGTATCGTGAGCGTATGTATTTGTATGTATTACTACTGTTTTTGGTATTTGATCTGATCTAGTTGCTCCTAAGATAGAGCCGTTTTCATTCCCGGACGGTTTACAAGAAAAAATGAGGACTCGCTTATTGTGCGGGGTTTCAAAGGGCGATTTGCCTATTCATTTTACCTGGTTCAAAGACGAGGAGCCACTTCTTCTTCAACCTCAACAGTCACACACACAATTCATCAACGGTCCAACTAGTAGTTCAGGCTCTGTTGCCAACGTCGAAATCTCACCCCTCGACTTGTTTTCCACGATTCTTAATTTCCCTTCTTTATCAGCAGAGCATACGGGGATTTACACTTGTCTTGTCTCTAACCTTGCTTCCCAAACTTCCTTCTCTGCCAAGCTTGTGGTTCAAGGTAAGAATTCCTCAAATTACACACTAAACTTCCCAACTCCAAAAAGCAAAGCACTATATATACGTACTTACTTACTTATATATAACACTTTATACAAATTCAATTCCCCATGCTAGAAAACTCACCCAGAATACCTTTAACTATTTTAAAGACATTCTAGTATCTCTGTCTTAATAAGAAACACTTTTCCCCCACTTGAATCTCCAGTTGAGAAAAAGGGAAACTAGAAGTTAACTAGTTTGTGATAACACTATTAGCATTTCCATCACCAACTCATTATAATCCTGGAGTTGAGTATATTTGCGAGCAATTTTCTTCCTATTAATTCTCCTCGATTCTAATTTTCCCCATCCCCATCCTCCTAAATACTTACGTACAGTGAAATGAAATTGTACGAAGATGATTTTTGAGCATCACTTTTGCTTTTTGAGGACGTGATGCAATTAGAAGATACACACAGCTCTGCATATTACTACTAACTACTACTACTACACTACTACAATTTTCTACGACACGCAGTAAGATCTACAAAATAACCTACATAGACTTCACAGATGAAGATTAACTTATTTTCTACACATTAAATTACATATTATATTATATAGTCTCTGGCTATAATGAACTGACAAAATAATTTGAACGTGTACATAAGTACTTAAAGCTCACCATGACAAGATCGAGGGAAAAAGAGTGTAGATATATCGGCGGAGGAATGTAAGATTGAAGGAGGGAAAATCGTGAGCTGTAGAGGGAAGTGAAAGTCTATGTAGCGAAAGGGAAAGTTGCTGAGGACTCGACCTGAACAAGTTTTTTCTTGCATGTTTCTTATTCTCTGTATTTTCTCTCTGCTATACTTTTCTGTACTATTATGGCCATGGCTCGTTCGTTCGTTGGATCGTATTGTACATTACGTATCTCTTTTTGGAAACCTGCTGCTGGAACTTTTGAACGTGCATTTTTGAGAGTCTTTTCACTTTTATACTCTAACTATATCTAAGTCTATACTTCCTCCTTAATGTATATCTTATTATGTACTGTCGTCTTGCTTGACTTTTTTGAAGTGTGAGCTGTGAACGAATACTTTTTTGAGCGCTCTTCATGTCATTTGAATCTGACTTGACTACTCTGTGACTTACGTTATACGTAACTGAACATGTTTTGTACATATGCAGTCCTTGAGCATCATCACAATGTTTTTTCTCGAAATTTTTTCTTCTCTTTTTGCATTTTTCCACATGTTTCATGCCGTTGCCTTGTACCCTTTACCTCTATTAACTATATATGTCCTGAAACCTTTTGAATAAACCAAAACCACCATTTTTCATCAATAATCCATAACCGCCGACGACCTTATTCTCTTCTCCATATACCCTGCATGCACTGAATGATAATATTTAGTAAAAATAATTTAAAGAGACAACAGTATGAATGAGTGGAATTTGCCTGACCTCCTCCTATCATCTCAAAACCAGTTTACCATATAAAAGACAAGAGTGACTAAAAGTGGAGAATGCAGTTGAAAAATGTCACAATGAACCTTTTTCTCTCTTTTTTCTCGAGTGTACTACATTGTAGTTTGTGTGCGTGTGTGATGCAATTTTTTTCCTCCGTCTCCCTTTTCTATTATGTATATTGAGGATATTTATTTGTCACTTAAATGTGTCTTATATTGTATTCTGCTGGCATTCTTTATTTGCCAGTCACTAAAAAACAAACCATTATTTTTGTTCAACTCGAAAGAAATCTCTATTTGTGTTTTCTATGTTGTACATACGTAAAAGTACAAGTTCTTCTTGCCTATGTTACAACTGGTAAGTACATATGCGATGAAAAAAAATTGGAACACAACCAACCTTCACTTTCACTCTTGCCTTTTCAATTTCATAGTAAGATATTAGGTGACTGTTTGTGTTTGTGTCACTGAGCAAATGCTGTAACAAAAGTTATGTTAGTGTTGCAAAAGTTTGAATGGATGTTGAAGATTTGCTTAGTTTCTGGGAAACAAGTAAATAGCAGGTGATATACGAAATCCTATGATGTTTTCACAGTTGCTCCGCGGTGGATACAAGAGCCTCAGGATCTCAATGTTTCCCGAGGCCGAGAAGCAAGATTTGATTGTGAAGGATATGGTGTACCTTCCCCTTGGTTCTCCTGGTTTAAATCATCAGGTTACCCTTACTTTCCAATTAATTACTTCTATTAGGACACAGAAACGCTGATTTGTATCTACATAATTTTAAGTATAGAATTACCATCTTTTATTTTTGAGCGTGTTCTAAATCATAATGAATTTCATTATACCCCATTAATTCTCCGCCCGGGGAATTATTTCAATACGGGGTATTATTTCGATTAATACGGTACTTATTTTTGATCATAATGTATACAGTGTGCATACAAAGTCAGTGAACATTGATCATACCCTTGTGTGTTGGTATTTGAAAGTTTCCTTAGCATAATGGGAAAGTGGTGTGTAGACTAACTTTCAATGCACACTGTAGTTGTTTCGGAAGAAAAAAAGTTTTTTTTAATGTGCCCGAATAGGTGACGGCCTGGAGTTAAAATGGCGTCCGATAGAAACGATTTGGTCACTGACGACGGCTCAGTCCTTGTTAAATGGCTCTCTCCTTTTCCACAGTGTCCAGGAAGATAACGAGGGTCAGTATATGTGCAGCGTAAACAATAGCATCGGTTCAGGACTATCTAAGATCGTTATTCTTCATGTCAATGGTGAGTTTGGAAATAGTCTGTGCCTTCATAACAAGTAATAACAGTGTTCATGGCTTACATTAGAAAAAGCAAAGTGAAAATAACATGTGAACTGAAACGGTTATTATGTGAGAAGTGATTCGCCAAGTAATCTGAAGGTAGTCGACTGTAGACTATTGCCAGCAGTTATTCCTTGTAATGTGCTCTTCTGCAAGATGTAATTTCAACTTTCAGTTCCTCCATATTTCGTGGGAACGGGAAGCCAGACGGTGAGTCTCACACAAGGCAAGGGACATGAGATCAGTTGCGAAGCTGTGTCTTCAGCTCCGTTAACAGTCACCTGGACAAAAAGCGTTACATTATTTGACGACCTCCCTGCCAACAGGTAGGCGAAGAAAAATAGGAAATCTTACAATATTATATCTTCTATTTTTACCTAAGAGCAAATAACTTAAGAATATTCCCATGTGAAAACGTCTGCGAGCTGAAGAATATTATTGAGATGCATGCATAGCCATTGTTAAATATAATTGAGAAGTATTACACTTTAGTTGCAGTGAAAACTCTTCCTATCTATTCGTACAATAGCATTATTAATATAAATTCAGTAGTTATAATGTAACTACTGAGGAGAATGAATCCAGGATACGTATAATAGTACACCTTTTGTATGTGTATTTTCATTTTTATACTTTCTCTATATTTACAGAGTGAGAGGAGGTTGGTATTTTTAGAGTAGAGAGATTCAGATACATCATATAATAAATGTGGAACATGTATATCTATATTATGTAGTCAATAGGTGTTTACAATGCTTTCCTCATGATTGCTTTTTCCACCCATTTGACATGATGAAATGAAAATGAGACTACTATACTACACAGTAGTGACTCGACTCAGAATCCTAAGATTGCCTTCATCTTTTCCTTTCAGGTAGAAAGCGTGTTACACCATTGCATTTTAGAATGCAGCTTATTTTACTCACTATTACTAATCCCATTTCAAAAGATATGCTCTATATAAAATTGCTCTCTCTATTTACTCTCTTATTATGGAGCTATTCATCCCTTTCTCTATGATCAGGCTCATATTTAATTGCAATGTCTTTATGAACTGTATCAATAAGATTAAGGTACTTATATTGGAGTTTTTTGCTAATAGTAAATCCTGCCTACGCATTTATTGCCATCATCGGGTATTAATCTTTAATAACGTCTCATCCCAGTTGTATAGGTTTTCGGAACGAATGCCCGAAAATTAATTAAAGTATAATAAAATGAATATAGATTGATAATAAATAGTAAATTTTATCGATTACCTATATACGTATGGGTACCTTATAGCAAAATTCCCTTCGTTCTATTCCATAAGCTTTTATTATTATATGTCAGTATAAGATGTGAATTGATTACATTAACAGAATTCATTCGTCTATTTTGACTGACGGAAGGAAGACAAGAGCCACTTTGGTGATGAAAGATATTCGGAGTGATGACAGTGGCCTATATCAATGCTCCGCATCAAATTCCTTAGGGAAAGTCACACGTACTTATCGTCTCGTCGTAGAAGGTATGTACAAATTGGAAGGGAACAACGTGCTACATATATCCGTTCAGGGACAATAGACTCTTAAAAATGCTTAAAAAATATTTGCTGAAGTTAAGTAAACAGAGTCTACTGTCTACTTCCAGTATAAGTGTAATGAACAGTGCAATTTATCTAGTTTTGTTAGTGAGTGAGAAGGAGAAAAAGGAAGATAGAGTGGCAAAAGCAAGGGGATTGTAAATTACAGAGATATAAAGGATCGTAAAGATGTTATGACTCCTTTTCCTGAGGAGCATTGTTATGGGGTATCTGTATACATACTCACTACTACGTCTTGGTTTTGTCTCATGTAATCAGTGTCATTTTAACAAAAATGAGAATAGAACAAGAGCATTAGGATATGACATGGTTTGGTTGAGGGATTATGGAATCCTCACTTTTCTAGTATCATCTAACAAAAGTAATCCTGTGACAGAATAATAAAGCAAAAACATAGCTTTCATAAGAGGAAAGTTAAAAGTTTCATTGTCATTTGTGTTCTAAAATGATGACTGATGAGAAGAGACTATTATTTTTGTATAAGATCTTCTAATAAGAGACCCTTATCTTAGTCGACGGAACTAGATACCTGTCATTGTCATAAATGTCACATTTCCAAGTATAAACAGAAACTTAATTATAGAGTAGAAGAGTGGAGTAGATGAAATTCTGAAGATGACAAGGGATAGTTGGCTAGAGAAAGAAATTGCATTCATGCGGCTTAGTTAAAAGAAAGTGTGTTTTGTTTGGGAATACGAACGAAAAGTCTTGAATCTCAACTGCACTTGATTCCGCAGAGCAACCAGGAGCTCCGGGAAACTTGAGATCATTGGGAGTAGCAGAATCCAGCCGGGTTTTCTTGGAGTGGGATCGGCCGATAGAACCACCACCTGGAGCTCCAGGACTCACTCATTCCTCTCCTCCAATTCTACGCTATGTGATTGACTTTGCACTAGCTGGTGACAAAGTCGCAATGTACAATGTCAATGGGCTTTCGAATTTTAACGGGAATATGAGTCCAAACCGAGTGGAAGTGGCTGGAGATAGAAAGTCTGCTAAAGTGGAGAACTTGAGTCCTGCCTCTGTCTATTCCTTTCGAGTTAGAGCTATTAACTCAGCGGGTAGTGGACCACCTTCGGAGGAACTGATTGTCAGGACTGCCAATGTACCACCTTCTAGTCCACCGAATAATGTACAAATATATTCACTCTATTCAACTCTGTTCTCCGCACTTTAATGTATTGTAGAATTTTTCATTGTTCGTCTTGTACTTCATTATACACAGTGTGGTCCTTTTATTCTTTTCCTGAGCTCTGTCTCTCTCCTCCCCACTCTCACTCACGCTCTCACGTTCTCCTCACTTTTCTTCTTCAGACATTTCGTTTTACAGCCCAATTTTTAGATAAATTACATTTCTTTCTTTCTTTTGCATGGGTTTATTAGGTTCGAGCTGTTCCTGAATCATCAAGAGCAATTTTGGTCTCCTGGAGCCCCATTCCTGCTGAGATGTCATTTGGCAAGATTCTGGCTTATCGCCTTCTTATTCGCACCAATATGTACGTGAACAATGGAAAACCTTCCGCTCAGTTTCTTATTTAACTGTTATTTTAAAATGACTTTATTATCCATGCAAAGAAGATGTCAATAATGAAAGTGGAAATAATTATACATCAGTCAGAAACAGAAGGGAAATTCTTTTCTTGATTCATGCTTAATATGTAGGTCAGAAGGAAGGAAAGAGACAATTCTTATCCCCGTTGCAATCGCTTTCACTCAAAATCAAAGAAATGGTGATAATGGACAATCCGAAGGGGTTTTCAATTCAATGTCTCCTCAATGTTGTCAATATAGTATTCATGGGCTGATGCCTTACACTACTTATGAAATAAAACTGGCTGGTATGAACATTGCTGGGACTGGACCAAGTTCTCCTTCTATTTCCATCCGAACCATCGAAGAAGGTTTGTATTTCCATACTAACTGAAATGGTTAATGATTAATCCCCGCTTCCGCTAATGACCTTGCTAAGAATGAAATTGAAGCATTTCAAATGATGTAATAAATACTAAAATAGTGTCAAACCCCAAATGGGGTAACTTTAGGAAATTGTCTTATATGTTAAGTTAAAAATATTCTTTTACTGCTACCCAGTTTGTATTATACTGTTGTTGTTGTACATTGGTGTTTGTAGTTAGCTTCAACGTGTTATTATGCTGACAATGCATTATCTGTAATGAGGACAGCTACTATAGGCTACGACATGGCCATTGGCATAAATCAGCCAAATAATAAACTTCTATTGTGACACGTTACAGTACCGCAAACGGCTCCTCGTAACCCACAGTGTGTCACTCTGACTTCACACAGTTTGCAATTAAGTTGGATTCCTCCAGTTACTCCTAACGGAGCCATTACATCATACAAGCTGTACTTCTACCCTTTGAACGGCAATAATCAAAGTAATTACCTCAACTACTTTCACTTTTACGTTTCATTTCAACTCTGAACTGTCGTACATGTAATTATACGTTTTAAAATTAGCACTTATTGCGAATTACGAATTGTGGTATCATGAGTATTGCTGGCATATACTTGGGAGATCTCTAGTAGATCAATAAATATTTTGTAAAGTTTTGTAAATGCATGTGTTACGTAATTTTGTAACAGGGTCAGGAGAATCTCATCGTACATCGGGACAAACATCAGTCATCGGCGGCCTCTCTCCTAACACTAACTACAGTTTTCAAATCACAGCCGTAAATATCGTAGGGGAAGGAAGACAATGGTTGAGTATTTTCTGCAAGACCTCTGAAGACGGTAAGAAAACAAAGCTCTGCGTATTTTTCAAGCTTTCCTTATCTATCCCTATCTGGGATTTGCTATGCATAGCACAGAGAAAGGAGGCAATTTATATACATTCATAGGGAAAAGACTGTGTGAGTCGTGCTCGACGACAAAGACAATGGCAACTATTACACAACAACAATGGTAAATGCGTCCAGCTCAGCTTTTGATTATTTTTGCAGTGCCTACACCACCAGTCAACTTAATAGGCTTTGCCAGCAGTGAAAGGTCCATTTATCTCAGTTGGACTCACCCCAGGAAGCCCAACGGAATTCTCAGTCATCATACCATATATTTCAGGTGACTTCCCTTTTTTTAAATATCAAAGTAGCAACGTTAAAAGGAGATCCTTTGAAATCTGGTAAAATATTTAAAAATGTAGGATGTGATTTTCATAGCGTTTATTTTGATTTTGATTAACGGTTCTCATTATCTAAAATGAGATATGTTCAATGTGGTAGTTATAGCGGAAAATGAGTCTTTTGGTGTAATACTGCGTAGTATTGTGTTAAAAATATCATCGTTAAGCTAGGAGTGGCATTCTAGCTGAGAATTAATTTTTCAGGGGAAAGAGAGTGAAAGGGTCGTAAAAATAAATCTGGCGCTCGTTACTTTTCCTGGCTGACTTTACATTAATCATGGAGAATTTATAAAATTTTTGTGGTAAAAACAGGTCTACGGACAAATCATCACAGTCGTTCGAGATCAAGAGAACAGTAGGATTTGTTGCAGACACGTATGAGGAAACAGGGCTGGATCTGACGCGTTCTAAGTACGTCTTTTGGGCCACATCTTCTAATCGAATGGGCGAGAGTGGAAGTTCGAACCAACTGGTGTTTAGTCCTCCACCTTTAGGTAATGTACACATTTACATTTACTTTGGAGCTGAAAGAGTGAAATTACTTTTGCTTTACATGCCGTTATTTGGCTATCAAGCCTTTACATTTACAACTTAACTGTCCTGTCTCATCTTCCTGGAATGAAATAGAATGAGGTAGATGTGGATATGCTTGGTGGGTGATGTTAAATGTATTTACAGTAGGAGTCTTGTGTCTAGCTACTCCTTAGATAGACTACTATGATCCTGGCATTTGGTGTCGTGACGAAAGGTGTAACTTTTTCATGGCAATCTAGGAAGTGCATCTTTTTAGTGCTCATTGAAAGTAAAGGACTGTAACAACCGGGTGTAAAACTAAAAGTTGCTGCTATGCACGTAGGAAACTCATTAGTTTCCTTGTCTGTGTGTGCTCTGCGGCTGTGGACTACACTGTAAGTAGTGTGTCTGTGTCTGTGGAGCCTTGTTGTTGGGCAAAGTAAAGAAGGAGAAAGTAAATTCATTTATTAAAGTTGAGCAGGAGCTTCCCATGTACATTTATGCAATCTAATGCATAACAGTTGAGCTATATTGTAAACATTATGTCGAAAATTGGAAAGAAAGTTGAGAGTTGTGAGGCTATAGGTAAAAGTGTAGCACTTATTTGTAGCATTCATAAAAACACCGTGCTCCAGTGAGTGATACTTACAGGCGAGGGTTATATTCTAATATCTTTGTTTATTCTACTAGAATTTTTTACTTTCATCTGTTACAATGGCTTTTATCAGGCAGAGGGGATGGGACATGTCAGGAGAAAGCGTGAGAGAGAGAGAGTGAGAGTGGGCAGTGAGAATATGCATCTAAGTGTGAAATAACTAGGTATTCAAAGTTCAGATTAGAGGACAGGAAGAGGGAAAGTGAGAAATGAAACGCTCATAAATCCCATAATAAGTTTCTAAGCTAAACTTTTGAGCAAGTGTTGTTTTCATGAGTCGTGAGAGCCCATAAATTTCCCAGTTTACGTAGCTTTAGCATTTCTAATGTAAGTCGCTCGTCGGGAAGCGTAGGCAGTACCTAACTAAGTATAGTAAAAGAGCTAGGCTTTAGTTTTTAGGATATAATATGTAAAAGGGTTGACGGGATATTCCTTTCCTGAGTATTACCTACCTTAGTTGTAAATGAAGACCTATGCGCCCTTGTTATTTCTGTTGCTTGAACTGTTAGTATCTGACTCTCTTTTAGGAAGGAGCCAGTATATTAGCTGCTGGAGAAAGGTATAGAGATAAAGCTTCGCCGAAGAAAAACGGAGCGATGGAATGCAAATGAAAGTAGAACATATTGTTCCTTTCATAACTTTCTCTCTTGGTTTTTTAGAGATATAAAGCTATATCTGTTATTTGGAAAAGGATCTGTAAATTCCAAGTCAAGATGAGCAACTGAGGTGCTTAGAAAAAAGACAGGAGCACAAAGAAAATGAAGATCTATGCACTTTTATGTTAGATCTTAGTCTCTCATTTATTTCCCTTGGTAGGATCAGGATCATTCTCTACTATTGCAAAGCCTCTATATAACATTACTTGTTATAAGCATAAAAAAGACTATAATATATAGTTAAGATTTGGATTTTCCTTCATAATAAATTACCTTGCTTAATCCAAAACATCCTATAAAATTCTATTTAACTGTTGACAGTGTCTTTTATGATGTTACTTTAAAGAGAAAAAGTTGTTAGGACATAATGTAATAGGTTGCTGTTAATGTTTTTCCGTTTTTTCTTTGTTGAACACCGTTTTTTATATGTAAACAGTGGAGGCAAGACTAGTTGGACAGCCAAGAGCACTAGAGGCTCACCAAGGGATTCCCTTAAGTCTCCAATGTAGAATTGTGGGCTCACAGTCTTCATCAACAAATGGAGGGCCTGACTCGGCTGTTAGCTGGAGTTTCAACGGGAAACGTGTGGGAGGAAACGCGTACATGAAACCTGGACACGGAGAACTCTTCTTTTTCTCAGTTAGAAAGTCAGACGAAGGAAATTACACATGCCAGCCGAAGAACAAGAAACCAATCAACGGGATGGATCTTCAGCTAACTTACAAACTCACAGTAAAAGGTAAAAGCACAAGGAAAGAAACACACTAACGCAAACCAATTCTACTAACTGAAATGAAATGCGTGTTTTATTCTAGGGAGTAAGTACATCGTAGATAGCTGATATCAAATTGAACTTCAGTCAACCAAGCCAGACAGATCTTAGAGACTTCTCTTCTCTCTACTTGCTTTTCTCCTTGAGAGTATTAGGTATCTCTGTATTTCTTGGGGATACATCTAAGTGTCTAGAAGGTGTACACGATGAGGATTTCTCGTAAATGATATGGGTTATTGTTATGTGCAGTTAGGGCCGTAATATGCTGATGGTTTTAGATATTACAATTCAGTGACGACGTGACGCACTCATGATTATCTTTTCAATTTCTTTTGTGATGACAGAAACAATAGGGGAAAGTTCTCTTTGTTTTCTTTAGTAGATTGAGTGTAGGAGTTTACTGTCTTTTTGTTTCCATCTCCCGATCTTTTCTCATTTTCTCATTGCCATTCTTTCTTTCATCTGTTTGAAAAGGGAGAAAAGATATGAATTTTACTTTGACGGGCATTGCTGCTCCTACCTTGAACACTTTTCTATTTACTTAGGCCACGTACTAGATGTGCACATATTAATTTATCTATACCACTATACCTAAATATATTTTTATATGCTAGTTCTTGCTAGCTACTGTAAGTACACTCTGTATACTATTAAATAGTAGAAGAATCCACTAAAAAGTAACGTGTGACTAGAAGTATGGGAGTTTCTCCTAGAATTCAGATATAAATTCAAGTCCAGGACTTAAAGCCTGTGGATATGTGCATTAGAGATGGCTTTTCGTNTCCAGATATATAAATTCAAGTCCAGGACTTAAAGCCTGTGGATATGTGCATTAGAGATGGTTTTTCGTCTTTTGGGTTTATTGTTAGCAAGGACCACTATGTAGGAAAGGAAGAGTAAGGACGTGGATCGATTCTCAACAGAGTGGAGAAATGAATGAGGAGAACAATCAAGTCTGACATCTTTTATCTCCTGACTTGGCTTGGTTTGGCACAATCATTTCCTTTTTCCCATTGCCATTGTGGACCAAGAATTCTGAACAATGTGAAAAAATGAATGGCAAAATTAATTTTTTGGCATGTGTATCTGTATATCTTAGTATTCTTTATAGCAAAGCAAAAGCTAAGAAATGATCTTGTGTTTTGGACTGTTCTTTTTGTTTCTAGATAAAAANAATGAATGGCAGAATTAATTTTTTGGCATGTGTATCTGTATATCTTAGTATTCTTTATAGCAAAGCAAAAGCTAAGAAATGATCTTGTGTTTTGGACTGTTCTTTTTGTTTCTAGATCAAAATATACTATAGGGTCTTAGCATATTGAGAAGTCATATTTATGTATTTTCTGTGTTTTAGGAACACCTTGCACACCGGAACCTACATACCGTTTAGTGAACCGGGATATTTACATTTCTTGGGCTACAGGGCAAAGAACGGATTGCGATGCACCTTTGGGATTCATTCTTTTCTACCGTATCCTTGGTTCTGTGTTGGACTTACAGAAGCTCATCTTTCACTCCGCGGTCAGGAACTACACTTTGAGGGTTAGTGTATCTTATGATGTGAACTTTTTCCTTATATATAATATTCCTTCTATATCAAGTTAGGTCAGTTGAGATGCTCGTCAGTCAAGTTAACTTCACGGTGGATCACTCAAAACTAGATCATCATGTTATATCCTGGAACAGTACAGATAATATTTACACACATCTTCCGTTTGTAGTGCTACAAGCAGGGAAAGTGTGTACTAATGTAAAAGTTCTACTGGCAGGAAATGATAGAGTCAGAGTTAAAAAAGTGACTGAAGTCAAGTCAAGGTAGAATGTGTAGGTATATGATCTACGTGTACATGGTTCAATTTAACTTTGCGTTGATGTTGATACTCGTTTCATTTCATGACCTGGACGAAGACCAGAGGAGGGTGATTCTTCTCTCTCTCTCTCTCTTTCTGCTTGGAAATTGATGGCTTTAACTTTTTCCCTGGTGAAGGAAAACGTGACTAGGTTTGAAGTTTGAGATGGGAATGAAAAGTTTCAGTTCTGGTCTGGCAGGAGTTCAGGTCCAAGACATGTACCATGACTTTCCAGACTAAAAGTCTATTGTGCGCTATTGGCTTGTGAAGTTTGCCTTTTGCTCTTCCGCCTTCTTCTAGTAACTATAACTGCATTACTTACTTGCTACTTAGGAGGGACAATCTTTGGAAGAAGAGAGATAGACACAGATTTTGATTTTAAGAAGATGCTGATTCTTCCATCTAACATCCAACCCTCTTTTCCGTTCTACAGGCTAAACTTAATGGATAGATCAATCATAGTCTAAAGAATCTGAATCTGAGCTAAAATAGATTAGATTTGGAATGACTATTGTGAACATAGTGCATGTTAATATATAATGTCTACTATAGTTAACTGGAGAGTAGAGTAGTTTTGGCATGATTAGGCGATTTTTCATTTCCCTAGTGTTAAGCTTCTAAGAAGAAGGGTAAGTTTTGTGTGAGATAAAATGTTTGTCTTAGATGGTTTGGGATGTTTAAAAACGCTGTTGTTGTTCTCTAACTTTTAGGATATTGTCTGCGGATCTACCCTCAATTTATTCATGGTTGCCTTCAACGAAGTGGGTAACAGCGTAGAGAGTCCTCCAATGAGTATCCCCGTTACACATCAAGTAACTCCACTACCATCATCCTCCGAGGAAATACTCGTGGCTAATTCCACTTCGGTGAAACTTAACTTATACCCTCTGGGATCAAATGGCACATTTTGTGATGTTGAGAAGTTTTCCGTTGCAGTTAGAGAATGGAGATCCAAGGAATGGATCCTGGGTAAATAACAGTTAGAGCATTTCATCCAACTCATTAGAATAGTTACGGAAAATAGGATGGCCTAATAAGAAAAGCTTGAAATTAAATTTCCTTCCTCACACAGGCACAGATATCAAAATGGCTTTTAGCAATGAGTATACTGTGAATGGACTCAAACAAGCAACTCCCTATGAGATAATCTTGTCTTCTTTTGGCTACTCGTCTTCCAGAAGTGCCAGCTACACTTTCACCACTCTCACCGAGCACGGAGGTATCTATTTACGCAGCTAATCTTCTCCCCTCTTTTCTAAACGTTTACATATTTACCGACTCACTAGTATACCATATACCTACATACATTCTACTTTAAATCTAAAGAATACGGATGCACATTCAACATTTACAGTCTAGGAAATGTTTTATACATTTCTACCCGGGTTAAATAGACACTAACATAACGTTTGACAATTACATTAATCCTTCTTAGTGTTACAAAGCCATGCCATAATACATTCTGCGTATTATATGTGCGTAGCTATCTTGTTTACCTAGAGAGAAAGCTTTTTTTGCTTGGGTAGGGAAAGCACACTTATTGTTAGTACTGTAAAGTAAACAAGTCTGGTTAGTAGTCAAAAGGGCTGATGGATGGAGCAATTATTTTAATAGATCTCTTCACCAATCCCCTAAGTTCAAACTTAGCGTCAGCAGAATACAACTATACTGCACATTGTAGTTTATAGGATTTATATCATAAAATCTGATTCATCCTTTTTACTGTTATCTTTACATAGTATAATCGGAAAACAAAATGAATTATGTAGTCGGAGTAGGATGAAAAGGGTTTAAATCATCGAATGTTTGTTTTCTACAAATGATGATGTTTGGTTTTGATGTGCAGAAATCCCATCCACAGATGTACTGAGCAAACATAAAGTAACCAGCGAGTATTCACCTTTGTACGATAGATTGACTCTGATCGTACCACTTGTAATTGCCATGATAGTTCTAGTTGCTGCTTGTGCTACAATTTTTGCATACTGTAAAACGCGTAAGTTTTGAAATATTCTCTAAAGGGAATGTAATAAGTTTAAAAAAAAGTCTTTTAAATATTTAAATGTGTTATTTAGGGCGGAGAGGGGGCTACGGACAGGATAGCAATCTTCCTAAGCAGCGTCATGATGCAATTTACGGATCGCAGTCAAAAGGGTTGGCGACCCATGGGGAACAATTTTATTCTTCTCTAGGCCCTCCTTGCACTGGTAAGTGAAAGAAAACAATGTCGAGCTAAGTAAGTAGATGACATAAAGAAGTCTAAGTGGAACGTAAAAATAGAGATTTGGAGGAGGAGATTAAAAATTGTGAATTTGTAATTAATTACCAGTGAGACTATGAGTTTTAAGCTTTTTAGTAGAGCAGGGGAGGGTGTGTTGTAAATCGGGGTTTTATCTAATAGTTTTACACGCTCAACGTTCTACATTATCTTTGCTTAGGAATGGAGGACATTTCTCCCTACGCTACATTCCAGATATCAGACCCAAAGAAGTTCAGAGAAGAGAGTTTCAGCGGAGAGATTGCAGTGACAAAATTTCATCCAGTAATGCATGGCATCCCCCGGGGCTCTCATGACAAATGGCTTGGAGGTCGAGATCGACACACGCCTCAAGATTACTCGGACTCTGAAAGTGAGAACACTGCAAGATACGCTGTGATTCCTGCAAGTCGACCTAGGATGAATCCATATCAAATGAACCCTGGACAGATTTCTGGAGGAAACTTATCATTTCATCCCACTCCCCCTCACTCACAACAACAGGGTGTTGGAATTTCGGATTGTGATGGCAGCTCTTCCTCAGAATCCTCCCCAAATATGGATAGAAGAGTCGAGATTAAGGATAGGTTGGGATTTCCGATTTACCGTTAGAGAACAATACAAATGTCTTTGTTAAAATATTTCTCTGCTTAGCGAATTTATGTAAAATGTGTATGTGAGCAACATAACATACCTAAAAGTATTTTTCTCATGATTTTACATGGAATATTTCACATTTTAATATTTTTGATGGGAACCCATATTTAATTCTATATTAATCTGGATAAATGTTCTGGTGTAGATGTGATGGACGACGAACTGCCAAAAAATCGAAAGATTACCGTAGAGGATCTCATCCTATGAAAGATTCTAGCTCGTCTGGGAATATTCATCGTCACACTAAGAGGAAGTCAAACCCCAACGTGGACTATTCCATAGCTGTATGATGTACGGAGATAGATTAGATGTTAGATTTTTACTATCGATACATTTAACATGTGCTGAGATGTGAGATTTTAGTACTTTTCTAATTTTAATTACTTAATTACGCATAAATATGTTTCATTGGGGCTACATGTTGCATCTGGTATGAATAGTCGTGATATTTTTGTTAGAATAGCAATTTTAAGCTCTAAAACTAGCCAAAACTCTGTGATAACAATTAATTATTTCATACTTAAAGAGTACCTCTACCTTTAAAGCGTTCAACTTTAATGAGATGCATTAATTTTACGCGAACTTACATGTAAGTAAAAGTAAATGGGCATAATTGTAGTTAGCTAATTGGATATACGAACAGTATTGTTGTAAATTGTACTCTTGTTCAGATGCTATAAAAGCGAATATACCTACAGCTTAGGTAATAATGATAACATGTTGTACCTAATTATATAGTAAAATTCCATATTAGGAGACGCTACTCTGCACTAACAGTGAAAGTGGCAGCTAGAGTATGTTGCAATTAATAGATGCTATATATGACAAGAAAAATCAAATCCTGCTCTAATGAACACACCTGTAAAATTTTAGTCGATAAAAATTATCATAAAAGAAAAATTAGCACATTTTTACAAGCCTAGATATTGTATTGTAATGCAAAATAAAAAATTATTTCCATTTTTGATTCATTTATTAAGATTGTGTATAATGGCTAAAGGTATTTATAATACAGCAATCTATCAAAGCTTATAATTATTATGGTATACCAATAATTAAGTAACTACCTAACCTAAATGTTGTAATATTTGTAATAATATTATTAACAAGTTTACCCTTCCTATACATATCGATACCTATAGAACTACACTACCTAAGAGCCTCCAAAACGTTCGTTTGCTATTCATGCTATATGTTATATTTTATGATTCAATTGCTTGGAAAAGTTAGGAGCAATAAATACCACTCTGAAACAAAAATTAAAATTATTTTTTAATATTTTTCAGAAGCGGCATGCAGAATTAATGCCGGCGAATGACGCGATTGAATTAAAACCTTGTAGAAAAAAAAAAAATTACAGTATTAAATACATTGTTTGTAGCGAATCATTTTCCCCCATTGCATTAACTCATTCAGTCATCCTCATAACTCTTCACATCAAGTGATCATCATAAAGACCAAATTAAAACTTGAGACTTGAGATGCTGCCCCCATTATCATATGAACTATGAACGTACATCAATTTTGTGCCTGTGCAAAACATATACTATAGTTCCTTAGTTTAATATAGTTTTTTAATTAGTAAGAAATTGCGGCCTAAATAAGACATCATATATACATCCGTTTCTGGCATACGTATTCACTTTCTCCATTGATTCTTTTGTTCTCAATACCATGAAGCCATTGTCTACGTATGCTTGTCGATTTACACGGGGTTTGGAGAAATCCTTAAGGAATAATACAACACCCGAAAAAGGAAGTATGTACAGTCTGTGTAGAAAGTGAATATTGCATATTGTGTATGTGGGGAACCGCTGCATGTCTATTAACACTGTAATTTCTTATTCATTAAAATAATAATGTATTTAAACTAATAAACTAGAGAAGGTTTGTACACACATTTTGATAACATTTTTATTATAGTCATAAGGTATATAAAGGTTCTGTACGAAATCGATTTACATCGGTAATAGCGCAACGCGACGGCACCGCACCGGCATGTGTATTTAATTTTCTCCGTAAATACATGAAGTTGCACATATGTGCTTTAATCGTTTTAGCTCGC
>JABASI010000755.1:0-32672 GCA_019776505.1 Tomocerus nigrus
GTATTAACTTAATTAAGAACTATTACGTTTTTGAGCACCGAAAGTTATAAAATCACCCTTACTTCAGATCCATCATCGTATACTGTTGAAATGCTATAACTTACACATAATATTAAAATCAAGTTATTCAGAGATCGCCAGCTGTTTCAACCCCTTTAAGTTACATACTAGCCGCTGGTATTCTCCTCACTTTTGTTTAATTCCAGCAGTTATCTACTCCTATCATAAGTTACACTTAAGTAACATTTGTATTAAACGCTGCATATTAAATACAAACATGGCAAGAATATGTATGTATGAGTAGGTGCCTAGCTTATTATAATATGCCTATTCCTTATATAATATCTGTATTATTATAAGGTACTACTTACTACAAATATTTATCTGTGACAGAAATGAAAGTGGGGAATCCTGGGAGAAATAATGTAGAATTAAATTCCGCTTCATTTTGACATTTAGACCATTGAGACGGTACTGACGGTAGCAATGTGTGCCACAAAGCATCTTGTAAGTACCCATTCTAGTACATTGTTACGGAATTCTATCGTTTATGCATCACAACAAACTTTGATAAAAATCCAAAACCAGTACAGCACAATACTAGTAGTGTGCAACAACATAAATATTTAAGCTCATGAATATGCAATACGTATACATGCCACAAAAGAGCAAAAATGAGGCGAATATAAAGCTAAATGCAGTTTCCAGTTTTTATAGCTTGCAATTTCAGCTGTGAGCACAGTAAACATAATGACGACAAAGACTACTCGGCATTTTTGGCATTGTGTGTATAGGTAGCTTTAAGACTTTTATCACATACTAAAGGCACTAGGTATAGTATACATAGCTTAACTGCCAATATCTACATAGATAGATAAATGCAAATATAAAGAAATAACATTTTATTTTACATTAGCGTTAACAGAAAATGCTATTGTATTGATTTCCAACAACTTGTTTACTCATCCTTACAACTGTCATTTACTTAAAAGAATATTATGTAGATGCGGTATGTATACGTAGCCAATATAGGTAGTAAAATTGACAAAATTCCAAACTCATGATGAGGTTGATATCGAAAAACAAAGATTACGCATCAGTTTGCAAATTTATAGTTGAAGTTTGTCCTTAGAGTACATTGCCTCTCTCTTCTTTTCAGTATGAATTCTACTAGGTACCTGGATTGCCTGTTGTGTAAGGAAAGCAATGTAAATAGAAGGCACACAGAAAAGAGACATTGGATAAAATGATCAAATGTCTTTAGGGAGTTTCTGAGACAGAAAATAAATTAAAGAGAGCAACGAGTAGCTCTAAAAACGATAAAATATTTAGTCAGATAGAATCCTACTATAGTAGCCGGACGGAACTCCTACTAAATAATTCTATTAAAACTTCTGCATGGCTGAATATGAATAAAATCCTAAATAAGCCTTCATCCTCTTCATCCCACTATTAAAACTGAGGGCGACAAATTCTTTTGTTTTTTCTTTCTGTATTGTCTTTTTATTGCCTATTCTTCCAAGATACATGGGCTCGTGCTGTACTCTCGTCAACATTTTACCATTCAACTTGAAGCAAACGCAAATACCTAATGCATATAACGTAAACTTAGCTCGTTATATCATTATGGTAGATATCGGCATCATAATAATGTTAGATATATACTATAATTAGACATGGCTTAGGTCGTCGGCTTCATTAGCCGGACGAATAAAGCAATAAAAATAACAAGGACAAAGATACGCATAATTTCTTATAGCTTGACGCATGGATATAAATAGAATTACTATATAAAAACATCTAGAACAGTATTGTCTTTTTATTGCCTATTCTTCCAAGATACATGGGCTCGTGCTGTACTCTCGTCAACATTTTACCATTCAACTTGAAGCAAACGTGAATACCTAATGCATATAACATAAACTTAGCTCGTTAAATCATTATGGTAGATATCGGCATCATAATTATGTTAGATATACTATACATAATTAGACATGGCTTAGGTCGTCGGCTTCATTAACCGGACGAATAAAGCAATAAAAATAACAAGGACAAAGATACGCATAATTTCTTATAGCTTGACGCATGGATATAAATAGAATTACTGTATAAAAACATCCAGAACACAGCACATAAACAATTCCCTACAATATTTACCTACAATTTAAGAGTTGAGAAGAAATTACCAAGTTCAGAAAAGGACAGCTTTTGTAATTGAACATGAAAAGTAGGGACTATGATGCTTTAATACCGTTTCAACATACATTTACTTAGTTAATTGGTGAAAGAATGCTACTACATAACTACCTCATTAGAAATTCAACAAGAATAGCGGATCTTAAGTCTTGAGCGTGTCTTACGACTACAGATGGAGAAATAAAAGTGAAAGAACACGCTAAGACAATACGAAATCGATAAAGACATCTTGGAGAGAATGGAGGCAATGAACGTATTCTTGGCTTTCGACTTTCGTGTTGTAACCTGAAGTCCTGAACCGTTGAAAATGAGCAAGAACAACTTACGCAAACTTCCTTCGTAATGCTTTCACAGTGTGAAGTGTCTGAAAAGATAGACAACATCGTGCCGGTTGCCGCTTACAAAAGGTTAAACTGCCATTTTAAAGGTCAGCTAATTACGTGTGCACCATTCCCTCGTAGAAATGACTTTCGGATTTCACTGGTTCTTCCCTCCTCTCACAGCTCATCATCTCATTTCTCGACTTACATCACACAACAATTATTTTAAGTAGTATGCTGATATTTTATGCTCCACCTACAAACTCATTTTTCTTTGGTGCGATAAGAAAGTTGGAAACAATTATTTGGCGAACTGCGTTTCCGCTGTCATCTCACAAGATTAACTACAACATACGAACCCACTCTATTTAACAGCACAGCTTCAGAACACTTAAATATAGCCATTCATTGAACTGACTCCAATATATTAATGTGGAAAGAGAGAACCCTCTGAAAACATAAAAGTATTTAGTCATGAATGAATGGCTTGGATATATCCTATGCAGGCATATCCTCATAATCTTTGTAGTGATAACATGTCTTGTAACTACAATAATAGTATGTCAAAGATATCTGAAGCCAAAAGAGTAGCATTCTGTAGATATCCCAAGGTTTAAAAAAGGGGGAGCTTAATCCTTGAAATTGCGACCTACTAAATGCTTGAATTCATTGTATAATATTACGGGAATGGGATACATAAAATTATTATATGCATATAAGAAAATCCTCATACGCATTATAAAACACTGCAGATCCGCACAGGAAGGCAAGAGGCAACTACAACTGAATCGGCAGTCAAGTGAACAGAACAGATTCCTAAAAATATCCTAAGACAAAAAACTAATGCTAAACATAAACGGCTGAGCGTCAGCGTACAATCAACTTAAAATCAGCCTAAGGACGGACAAGAAACTTGAAGTTGTTCGTTAGGCTAGGCTTTCTTCAGGGATTTTCTTTTACATATTCACCGAAGTGGAACAGATTTCCACAAATTAGATTAGATGGGATCTACGACTATTGCATTGCTGGAAGAAACTGAAAGGGAAGACGAGGATATTTGTAGGATTTGAGTGTAGGGATGACGGGTAGAAGGAGGAGAAGGAGGGAGGACGGGTTCCCGTCGTGAGGTAGTAATAGCCAGGAGAAGCAGACGACTGACACGGAGTGACACAGACACCGAGAAAATCGTCCTGCCCCTACTCTCGCCTGACATCAGTCGAAAATTAGATTTATCTCCACTTTGTGCGGGTAGAATCGGTAGAAGTGAGTGAATTTAGCCTGCTCGATGTAACGCAACCGACCTATGGCAATGAATTCCACGGTGTCACAATGCAGATCTATAGAATTGAAAGAAACACAATCCCAATGCAATACAATGCCAAAGCAATATGTTAGAATTACACACAAAAGCTCGAGAATAGGAATCCTAATCGTACGTAACGTAGAATAACAAAGCCAGTGTGGGGGAACACAATGGACAGGATACACCCAAACCCAAATACAATCCAATGTAAATAGGTAGAGAGGGCAATAGACGAGGAAACACTTCCACTTCGCAAATGAAGAGGCTACAGGCTACTTCCGAATGAAAACAAACGGTGATGGTGATGCTAATGCATTCCCACTTTTCCCATCATCATTACGTTATACTTCCACAATATTAATCTTTATCTTACCCAATGGCCATTCACTTTGCACGGAACCACCTATAGAATATAGTAGACTTGTGCGGTACACATGATTAATGACACTGCATATTGCTATATCAATGCTAAACGACCCGGATAGCGATTCTGAAGAGGAGGATAACTATCTATTTAATCCTTTGCTATTGCTATCATGTAGAAAAGCATGTCCACAGAATGGCTAAGCAGATGATATGAGGAAATGGCTGGGAAACACCCATTTATTTGATCGACACGCTGTGCACAACTTAGAACGATAACTTTCCCAAACTTTTTCTCTACTCTCCCATGCCTTGTTCTGAAATTATTCAATGGCTAATAGTCTAATAAATCCAGCTTATGACCAAACCAGTGTTGAAAGTCATTCAGTCATCTCTATTAACAATATAGTTGTGGTGTTAGCGATGCGGTGTCAATTTCACTGGCTCACTAATTCCAAAATATGTCCTTATATAATCTTTGTCCTCTACAAATTATAAGTGCCTATACATATATAGATTTTTCGTTTTGGGTTGGATATGAAATAAAAAATGGTCATTATGATAAATGAGCCTGAATTTGGATGAAGCTTTTTTTCCCGTAATACAATTGCATTCAATCCACACACTTGCAGCAACGATGCTAAAACATTAAAAAATTGTATGAATTTTATGATAGATAGAAGAATGGTGAAATGGTTCTCTACGGGATGGTAACGAGAGAGTCAGTCGGTCGTATCAGGTCGACTCACTCTATATCATTATGTCGTTGGCGAGTGAGCACTTCGTAGCAGTGGTGCTTACATTGCAGTCACACAGACACTGACAGCATAGGAGGCTCGTGTAGGAAAAGTAACTAAGTGTAATAACTGCATGTCCCTCATATTTCACACTGCAGATATTACGTGAGGTAATGCCAGAGAAAGTTCCTTTCATTCTCACATGAAATATGCTCTCATGAAAAATTTACAGCCTTTCCTCTATTCTCAAATGGCAATCGGCGGCGAGCGACTTTTCTCAGGCCGTGCCGTACCATAAGTGGACACACGAATGAGTAAACAAAGTGAAAGTGAGTTAACTCTCGGATACTAAATCCTGCAAGTACGTAAAAGAGAATAAGAAGGTCAACTTTAGTAGTGGAACAACATGTCCATTGCATATTGCATGCAACTATACCTACATCCTCAAATCAAAACATATGATGAGCTATATATAGATGGAACACGACGTCTAGACTCAAAACAGACAAGGGATCCTCTCTAAAACAACTGAAACTAGAGAAGATGAACCGAGGAATACGAATAAAGTTGTTAAATGCAGACAGCTGTACTAGTAGACTAATGTCAAGGAATTCTTAATGGTGGTGCACTAGTTTCGCTGTAATAAAGATTTTAATTTTTTACTCTCAAGTATTTCACTTCAAGGATCGGCTACAGAAAGCTTTAATACAAAACTTCTTGACTTTCTTATCAAAATACTCAGGGCGTAGCTCATTCTTTATTCTTTCTCAAGTTTCTTTAGACTTTCTGGCTCTATCATCGATTTCTTTTCAAGAATTACATTTTCTACACACTTATTGCACTTCTTCCACTCTTTCTTCCGAATAACATCAAATTACTTAAATTGAAGCAATTACCAACTAAAAACTTGTCTGATTTCTGAATTTATTTTACTAAAATCTCCAGAATCATCCAGAATAACAAGCATGCTTTACAGCTTTACTATCTATTTCGCAAACTTTGCATCGCAGTTATGAAGAACTACAAAACATTCTTTAATTTTCTCTAACTCAAATAAGTACCTACCATTAAGTTAAATAATTTCTATTTTCATTACAGAGCTGGAAGGGTTCAGTGTTATACTGTTTTCAAAGTTAAAGCTACTACTTAAGCAGTACAATTTACTATAATTATCTGTTAAAATAAACTATGTACATAGAAACGAAGTAAACTAACGGACCTACAGTTCTCAAAAGGTTTATTCGACTCCGGGAGCCATAATAACTTTAAACGTATTTCACAATCAAGCTACTTATTTAGTTAGTCGATCGATGACACGAGTATAATCCCAATTCAGCGCTAACTTTACAAAGTTACAAGCTAAAATATTTGCTTTTGACATGTAGGAAAGTTGGAATGTTTATCCCACTGTGCATTAACCAACTGCCTGCTCAACGATGCCAAATTCACAACTGTCACTTTATACACAATTATCACGACAAACAATGGATGGTGAAAACAGGCCAATGACAAGGAAGGAAAGGTTAGAATTAATTTGCTAAATCACACGAGAATAATATGCTGCATTCTCCGCATCTATTTAAAAATTGTACCCCGTTTACACAAAATGCAGGCGTTTTCTCTACAAAATAATTTTTTAACATGGGAAAATGTAAATAATGCTTAGAACGATTATAATTTTTCTTTCATACACAATGCACACTAAGATGATACACCTTCGCTTTTCATTTAGACCCAATAAGCATAAAATACTGCAACTAAGTATTCTCGTCTAATCAGAGAGGAGAGTGTATCAAAAATTGAATATAGAGTGTGTGGGTGGGATGGAATTTAATAGACTAGGTTGGTACCTGCAATTCAGTATTTAAATATCAGAACATTTACCATGCATACAAGAGCCATTAGTTGTGATGCTCTTTGACCCCAAATGATTATAAGGATAATTATCCTGGGCCATTATCTCTTTTTAATGTTTGTCTAGAACATTAAACATTAGTTTTGACACTGTTTTGAAGTAATAGCTGATGTAATTTGAAATCAAGCGAGCGTTACAACAGCTACAAGTTGCGTACAAGTTGAGAGTGGATTTTTTTCCTCTTGTATCATTATGATATGGTGCAGGTTATAATATTACATTATTATGCTGATGTGGCTGGACAACTTACATTTCAAGATACTGGAAACCGCGATAGACAGGTTTCTTGAAAATAAACATCACACCATCAACTCGCTCCATTATTTCCTCAGTGAGTTTTGTACTGTAAAATAGGTAATACGTATCTTCTGGGTTCCTCTAATTCAGCTGTACAATGTACAATTTATGTTTCCTTGAACAGGCATCAGATAGAATCAACTAGTTCTAGCTTAATTACACGCTAGTTCTCAAATAATGTCTGTATAACTTCGTGAAGCAACAATGTAAATAGGTTTTATTGGTGTAACTTTGTAAATAAGATATTCAGTCAACTCAAATTCATTTCGCAGGTCTGCGAATCGCACTTTTTCGCACATCTGCGATCAACTGCGAGGGCGGTAAAATATTATGTATTATGCAATGTTTGCTGGTTCTCAGTTCTCAAGCTTTACAGTTTAACTGTGTAGTAGTATTAGAACGTTTAAAGATCGTGCATTCTGGCCGTGCATTCTGTATTAGCTTCACTAAAATGACAAAATCCAGTGCACACAGCTATTTAACGCATGTTGTGCAGAGAAAAATAAATTCCTTCGTGTAAATAAGTCATCCTTGGATCACTTTTCCTGTTCATGTGTTCAGCACATAAGTTTTGGCAAGATTGTGAGGGACAAAAATACATAATTACATCATGATGAGAATTTAGTATCTTGTTTCAAATTTTCCAATGACTCAGTAAAGTTTAACGTGTATCACTAAGTCAGTTAATATTCATAAACAGGAGGAAGACAAAATACACATTAAACTATTAACATTCCTCCCCTGTCTTTGCCTATCATGAACTTGTCCATGGATGTTCTTTACAGCACTGGGTAAACACTAGTAAAGATACACTTAAAATCTAGATCGCTTCGCTAATATGTACTTCTGAAGATAAGGATGAAAATTTATTGAAGTTTGAAGAAAAGAGGGTCCCTATACTTCTCAGTAAATGGATCCTGCCAAAAAACTGTAGATTTCAGGCAGAATTCTTCATAGCATCGGCGAAGTAGATAGTAGCTTTATGAATTGTTATTTGAAAAGGTATGTATAGCTGTAGAGAACTGTGGGAAAGGCGATAGATATAAACAATTCACAATGGCACATGAAATTAAGATCATGCATCAAGAGAGTAATAAACACACGGATGAAAGTGAGACGATCACTGCACACTGAGAATGTGCTTAAACTTTTCTTAATTTAGTGACTACGCAAGAAAGTATTTTATTTTCCTTGGCTTTCACTACACGTTTTCCCTTTTATTCCCTATAATAACAGAGTAGGTTTAAGTTTTTCGAGAAGAGCCTTTTCCTCTCCTGCTTTTCTGTCCATAAAATCCCGACTGGGATAAAAAGAGGCAAAGTCAGACGGGCTGTTCCGGGTGGGTCACTTTATTATCCACAGTCTACTGCTTCGTCTGCCCTATCCTCCCCTACTGCCGAACACTGAACCACACTAGCACCCACACCACACACAACAAACTTTACTATCTTCTCGTTTATCAAAAGCATCTGTATGAATGGGAAAATAATGTTCTGTATTAGAGGATAGTCGTGGACTTGGAGCACAACGAACGAAACGTTCTTTATGTTTAGCAGATAGAAGTTAGAGCTCGCAGTTGAGTTGACTGACTGTGTGTACGCTACGCAGAGATAAACCGAACTGACAAAATTCTAATAATAATGTCACTATAAAACTAACAGCCTCGGCTAAATGTTAAGGATAGCCGTTCTATTGTTATACTACACATGTATATTAAAACTGTGTTGAAACTCGTGTGTCTATCTGTGTCCATTATAAATTAGACACAACTAGATATGCCCAGTAGTAGTATTGAAATGCATTTGCACAGTTAAACCTGATAAAATTCTGTTTTGGCTTCCTTTTGTGTACGAATGAAACAGAGGAATAATAGGAATGTAAATAAAAGCTACTAATCCCTCGTATACATTCAAAAACCTAAACTCATTCAAGAGACAGAGAGATAGCACGATGAGTGTGCAAACCAAATGCATCCAAATCCAAATGTACAATAGCTTTGCTCTGTCATGTCAGTTGGTTTGGCAGACTCCTTATCGACCACGGAAATCATGCACAACTACTACAGCCATAAGTAGTTACTTTCCAGAACATTGTACCAACTAAATTGTAACACATTACTACACTTCCTCCGCGGATACGAAAGAAACATGCAATGCATGGGCTTCATATCCTGTGCACCACGCTTCAATCCAACGCAATAATAAAAATATAGCTACTTACTTTAGATATAAATGTTTTTATGCTTTTTAGTTTAACCTATCATATATATAGCACTGCTATTAACTTTTGAAACCTCTCTACGTGTGCCCTCGTGTTCATTTTACTAATAAATAAGTTGATAAACTTCCTCCTTAACATTATGATTGCACACAAAACGTCTTAAAAGTATTACCCCTATAAAATTCTAAGGAAAACCTAGCTTAACCTTATGGTTTACCAGTTCCCAGCTGTTAACAAATTTCTTAATAACAGCTTATTGACATGTATATCTGGAGCAAATAATAACTTCAGCCTACTATTAGCACACTAAAATTATCCTGCTTTATTCTTTTTCTACATTGGGCTACCCCACTAGAAAATTGCACTATTTTTGGACTAGATATTCGCGTTGAATATAATTTAGTTCATGAAAAAAGAACGCGTCAAAGCATAGCCATGCACAGGAGCACAAAAAATTCCCTCTCTACCAAGAAAATGGGCAAATACTCCTACCATAGGCAAACAATGTTTACGCATAATATGATTTATGCACATATCACTCTGAAAACACACTATCAAGTACAAATATGTTCAGACAAAGTAAATATTTTAATGGTTTATCTGTAGATTGAGCACACAAGTTCTCTTCCTACTGGTTATAATATATACCTAATTATGGAAATCCTCTCTAAATGTCCTGCTTAGGCAAATCTAAGTAAAAATACCCGATCAAATGAGATAGAACAAGAGTAGGGAATAGATGATTAGCGTATGGGATTGTAGTACAATACGTATAGGATTATTATTCGTTTGTCAAATGTCATAATCTCATAATGCAATATGTAAAGAGTGTGGTTGGGAAAATGAGTTATTCATCGCCATGAATCTCCTATTAAATCGTCCGACTCATATGCAGATTTCAATAAGGAGAAGATGAATCAACCAAAACAGACAAAAAAGATGAAAATGCATTGTTACAATACATGGACAGATAAAAATGTCAGTATAAATAAAACGCAGAGATATATAGAGCGAATCTGTGGACGCGGGTAATTTCTGTAGCATATAACAGTGTCAACTTCAACTAAAACTCACTTTTTGCTCTTGGTTACTACTGAGATGTCTTTTACACTGTATGATAATGTTTTGAAGATAACTGTAATTATGATACTGTAATGATGATCTTTTATTACTTTTAGGTAAATACAATGTAAGATTAAATAGTCTAAACGATGAGTAACTATGTATCAAGAGTCAAAAGACGAACACACTACGAAAAAGAGAGCGATCCCTGCTCACTTATCTATATCGGGAGAGTTAGGCAAGTGGATGTGTGACTTCATATAAGTCAGATAAAAGATGAAGTTACTTCTATGTTTGTTTAGGTCTGCAAGTAGGAGAGAGCTGAGCTGTCTTTCCTGAGTAAGCCGAAGTTTGCTGGACGGAAAGCTCGTTCAGCCTGCGTAGCCTGCAAAGAACTGACTGATAGTGAGTTCTGAGTTGAACAGAAAATACAAGTTGATGCCTTGATGCCATGTGGATACTAGATAGAAGCATCTTGAACACATGCAAGTGCATAGGACAGAGATCTGTGCATTTAGTAGCACAAGTCTAATGTAATAACGTTAAAGAGCCTTGCTATATGCAACGAAAGGGAAATGTTAGCCGAGCTGTAAACTCCTTTGCTTTCGCATCTCTTTAGAGTGCTAATATTCTGTCTGCAGCCGACTTGACAAAAATGTGAATTGAAGGTTCTCATGACATATGACATGTCTGTATACATTATCTTCCACTCATATTCAGATTCAAATACCTATTCTCAAACAAGCATACGATACAGGAATGACGGAAGAATAATTACACAACCTCTCAACCTCTGCCAGGGTGTACTGAACAGACTAAACAACATTTATTTTCTAATGTATACACTACCTAACAACTTTTAAACGTTTTAGCTTACGAAAAACTACGGGAATCTTTCTTCCGTACACTTACGAAGCATATACACTAATACATAATGCTATGTTTTCACCCAAAAATCGTAAAATTCACTTTTGATGAATAATAAAAGCTTCCTGCCTGAATCCAGCCAGATTGCAATTTGGGTAGACAAAAAATAAATATACTTACCTACCTCAGTTTGTATCTATTTAGTAAAGTACCAATGCAGTTTATTTGTTGTAATTTTTTTATTGATGCGGTAGACTGTAGACAATAGTAAACTTTTATTAGTTTGCTCACCTATTTAACAAACTATTTTTAACGCTTTTTTAGCTTTGATTTATATACTGAGTTCAATACACCGTCGTCAATGGGAAAACTATTTAGGTAAATCAGTTCAGCAATTAGCCAAAAACGTTTTACTTCCCTATTGAGAAACAATCCCAATTTTGGAGCATTAAACTTTGATTACTTAAATGATTCGTTATATACATACCTACGTTTCATTGTTATCAACCAATTCACATCAATTGGACAACATTTTTAACTGTAATGAAACATTCATCAATTTCCTGTGTATCTGGGCATTTTGTAAGCGCAGCACTCACAGATATAGTAACTAAATAATATTATAATGTACATATAGTACAGCTGGCATATATATATATTCAGTAGATTAAACGATCATAGATTACAAACAATAAATATGTTACCTACCCCTATATATGTTTATGTGTGAGTATACTACAATAGTAAATTAAACACAGTAATACATTACGCACACAGGTTTTAGTCATTTACACACTACATTAGGTACGAAATCGTTAGGCTTTTCAGTAACAGTATTAAACTATGTGTAATGTCCTAATGTCCAACAATTTCCATTTATTTATGTTCTGTTTTGATGAATTAGTTATGTAAAGGAAGACGCTTATCGCTAGTATGGCACTTACCATAATCGCAAAACAACTCAACTTAAGCACAAAATATTTTTGTTTCGAGTTCCGACTAGTTAATGACAAATAACATGCGTTAGTTCGCAAGAGACTTATTACAACGAATAAATCGGAATGGGTCAGTTTCAAACCAAAAAATTATAACTCTCACAATCAAGTGCAAAATTCATGAATCTACAGCATTTACCACAACATGAACAAAGGCTCATGAAAATAACACGACAATACCGGCAAAACCGCAGCATGAAATGACAAACTAAATAAATAAAAATCCAAATTGATTACCTAATGCAACTTAAGCATTGATAGTAAAGCCTGAGGTTCCAAACGATGTTGGCGATTTTTAAAGAATCGCACATTTTACTTGAGAGAGGAGTACAGATACTGATCCCGTACTTTCGATTCTTGCAAAGAAAATATTAAAAACATATTTTCAATGTGGTCACTGCCATTAACGTGTGTAGTAGATGTAATGTTTTTATTGACAAGCTTGAGTATGGTCACAATCACAATCGTAATTACTTATAATTGACCATCACATACATTATTTTTGTACTAAATAGTTATGAATCTTCCAATAGCTAAGCAGATAATTAATTATTCGTGTAGTTGTATATTTGTAATATTCACTAACACCTTCTAATACTTAACATGAAAAATTTAGTTTGACTGTTGCAAACAACTGCGGTCGTACTCCACGTAGCTTCTCGACTTCAATTAAATGCATTGCACATTATGTTGCAGACACTGCACTATAATAATAATTCACTAGTTACCTATCGTTGCATTGCATGAATGAAAAAGAATTAGTGCCTACATATTATGTTTCATAACTCTCTTGAACAATGTACTTCAGTTAACTAGAATACAATGATAACTCAAATGACGATTTCCGTTAATGTACCTAAGCGAATAAAATTTCAGAATATACACATTCGGCCATTTTTATTTTACAGAAAATGTAACATTACGGTTAGGTGTGCCAGATTCTGGACAATTATTCAAGTGATGATAAGATGATAAGCGCTCATATCAATTGTGTTATCTTTATCTACACTTAAAGGTCTGTGAGAATCGAATGAGAGAGATATGAACGGGAGAGATAAACTCCATATTTTCCATGAAATCAATGTGATGTGTATAAAAGTGACTCAACGTAGAATTCGGTGCAATTCATACTTGAGTCAGGTAGATTATGCAAATTGAAACTGATCAGGCTACTTACCTACTAAAATGTAATCCATATGGAGGATGCATGATAATAATATTGTTATAAAGTGACATCTTGAAATGCAAAGAAAGTAAATATACTGTGATTAGGAGTCACTAGTGGCTAGTGAATGTAAACTACATGAGGCTGATTGCTACCCTAGCCCCATTTTTAAACCGACCTTTAAGAACCTCCAATTTTACATATGAGTAGCCTAGTCCCTTAATACGCACTTAGGTAAATGAGATACTAGATAGTAGCAAATTATTCCTTTCCGCCCGCTCAGCCTAAATACCTGCACTGTATTCCGCATGAATGAATGAATATTTCATACAAAGCCATTTCCAGAATAATGGATACAGACAGTCGTCTTGTGAATTGCCGATTCACAAATTAATTAAAAAACTTGGCTTCATGGATATTGTTAAGATAGGTGAATATTATAATTGATAATCACTACGACCACGACCCATCTAAGTGAGTATTATGCGATATGCTCCCTTACCATAACAGTTTTCATTATGATTACAATCGCAGAATCGTAGAGGAAATGAATAATGAAACTATATGCAGCAGCATGATGAAGTGAATCAATGATAGAGAATGATTCTCTAAATATTATGGTACAAGCATATAAAACTAATTAAGATTTACTGCATACACAAGGAGTTTTAGAAATGTTTACTTACCACAATCAATTTCCGGAAATTTGCGGCGGACCAAGACCACAACAGTCTTTTAGTACAATTAGTATGTGTTATTCAGTGACCTAGGTTTGTATACAACGTACAAGAAGGTCACCCTCGGGGAAAAATGTGCATAAACACGAGGATCCTTTAGAAGTTGATACTGTCAACAAAGTTTTTGGTAGATAGCTAATTTGTATCTAGGCGAGTTAAAATAATGACGCTCTCCTTCACTGCTACACATAAATTACTTATTGAAAATACTGTTCGTGTCACTGTCAGGCATTTTTACTATAGTAGAACTTTGATTCATCACACAAATTAGGATGTGACATATTTTTGATTCTCTCTATTCGAGACTTTGTTGTGAACTTTAATTAGATGTATTCTTCCAATCGCTATCTGTAGCAAAGAAAGAAAATAAATTTACTTCATGGGAATAATTTTTGAAAATTGTAGTACAAGCACAAAAAATAATTGTGTGAAGTCATTTTACCTGTTTTTGGTATTGAACTTCATAATTTGTATCGGCACGGATTTATTTGCAAAGGTAAATAGGTGAATGCTGAAGCACAGAAATGTAAACTGTGAAGAGGAGCACAGGGTTTTGTTGAATAACAGCTCAAGGTGAAAGGTAGAGGAGCTTAGCACAGGTGTTTCAGTCAGTTCAGCTGAATTTGAATTTAGAAGCTAAACAAATGCAATTGATATATAAAAGTTGTTGAATTGTGAATGAATTGTTCCTGTGTGTTGTTGCTATTTGAATACAGAGTAAGGTGTTTGGCTAAGTGCAAGAAGAGTAGTCGGTATACACATTCACATAAAAGACACTCTACAGAGCTAAAAAAAAGTTTAAGCACATTAAGCATTGATGATGATTGAACATAAGCACACCAATACTCACACACAGTCCAATTACACCTGACTTGTTGTAAATGTTTTTACAGAGATACATAGCTCGAGAGAAGAAGGATCATCAGGGAGAAGGAGAATCGGTGAAAGAAATGGAAAGGGTATTGTTTACAGAGAATTCTGCGCCATCTCCCCAACTCGGGATTGAGGTAGCAGTCGCCAGAGTGGCCGATGCAGTGTGCATTTCTTTGGTCGAACAATTTCCGGAGAAAGTCTCTTCTGGTTTCTGTGCAGTAGTAGTGCAGTAGCTGTAGAGCAAAGGAAGGCAGCGGACTGTGAAAGGAGATGGAATTGAGTAGGGAATAAGAAAGAGAGCAAGAAGATTACTTACACAGGGGCATTGACAATTTTAACTTGGAATTGGAGATTTACTTTTCTACTCTACAGATATTGGATCAAATAATATGTAGGTTTGGCTTGGTTCATGGTCGGCTCTGTTGACTGTCTTTCTATTTTCTACATTACTCACTACAGCTTTCACTTTCCGTGGCTACAGAACACGGAAGCTGACGAATCACAAGTTCCTTGCTGACGGCTGCTGCTTCGTCTTCTTGTCCAAAGAAAGTTCTACCACTACCCTTCCTGCCAAGTAGAAAGGTAGGCACATTTTACTGTGCTATTTCCTATTTTATTTCTCTTTCGTCTGCTAAATACTTCTTGCCACTTCCCATGTACACACAAATACCAATTTCATTAACTAATTAAGGTGTGTTAATTCATTACTCATTCACTTAAATATTGTTCACAGCAAATTATTCCTTCGCGAATTATTGACTTCAAGTATCAACAGATGCGATTTGGGACATGAATGCTTTAATTCAATCTTTAATTAAAACTGTCTGCTACAGCAGTCTACTTTACTCAACACATTGTACACATTTTAGTCGATATAGTGCAACCAAATCAATTTACACTGTGTAGATTTTACTAAAAGTTTAGAATTCAGCCTAAGACAGGACTTAACTTATTTAATGTCAACTGTGATTTATTTTTTACAGGCACTATCAAAGATATCTAAAATTGAAGGAAGAGCAGGGGATTACAATATTATCTTCAAGTCAAACTTGTCTGGTGACAGTGGTGGCATTCTGTGGTCATGTAAGTCTAATTTCCCTATTTTAATTTCTTTGAAATTAGCAATTGCAATGAGGTTCATTTCCATATTCCATGTATATATTTCCATAGGTATGAGATTGAAAAATGTTCTTGAGCTTTACAAAACTTAGTAGTCATTTGTGATATGACAGATGTAAGGAATTACCTAGGAATAGGTAGTTAGTACAAGTGTACAAGTTCACTAGTTTATTTTGAATTTATTCTGCAACATTAAAAGGAGAGCATTAATTTACCTGGGTACCTATCATGCTAAAAACTTTACTGTGTATTACTATACTAGTCATACAGATATAAAATGACTTCTAAGAAGTAGAGTAGGCCCGTTAGCCAAATGAATTTGATGCTTAAGTTTAACTGGAACTGTTATTTCATTCCATCAACCATACACGCTACAGAAATTATGAATTCAAGTGCACACACAACTTCTATTAATTGTTTGTCTTACTTACATATTAAGTAGAAACTAGTGTGTACTGTGTACTGAACCCATAAAATGAATTTGCAAACACACAGAACTTTTAGGGGAATGATAATGGGCGTAAGCGATCAATAGCAAGCAAGATCTCACCTAAATTGTCATTTTCATCTGTTTCTGCAGTAATCCCTACCGCACTCCCGTAATTTTGTAAGAAAATATTAAAAAAATCCAATCCGTAAAATCCAAATACCTAATCTGTCGGAAGGAAAAATACCTAAATTCAATTTAAAGGGCTCATAAGAATCAATTAGCTGTGTTTCCATTTGCGTTGTTATTAAAAATAGGAAAACACGCCATATGTCCTAACTTTTTGCTAGTTTCCTCGGGAGGAAAATATTTTTCTTTAATCTCTCCCCACTACTGCGGCAAAATTCTTTCGGATAAGCTCCTTGATCCAATGATTCCGATCTGATTAAAATAAAGTCTTGAGCTAAAGGTAGCCGATGTCGTAAAAGCAGTGTGTAATTTTTTTGTCTTTTTTGTTTATAGGTGCTTGAGAGCTGTGTTGGTAGAATTTCTGGGATTGTAACGTCCACAAACAGTGGAATCGGTAGCAGAGAAGGAAAGTTGCGGAAATGGTGTCAATAAATGCCGCAGCAAGCATGAATCTTCCAACAAATAGCTCCGTCGATTCTGAAGACTTATCTCTGCTAGTTCAAGAGTTGAGAGAATTGGGCTTCGATGCTATTCGCTTTGCTTCCTACCGCACAGCTGCTAAACTCCGATACATTCAGAAAAAGTCTAACTGTAAGTGATGTGTTCATTTTATGGAGGAGTTTGTTTTGGATATTCTTTTCGAAAGTCGAAAAGGCTGATCTTATCTTGTGCAACTGGAATTCTTGTACACCACTGTTCTTGACTTGCATTTTTTGCGGTTTTCTGCCATAATTTATCCCTTGCACAGTTGATACGCTTCAGTACAGGAGTTCTAGTAGTGATTCTGCCTTTGTTGTTTGGTATACAAACTGATGAACTGTCTGTTAAAAGGATTGTATTTACGATTGCAGTTATTCTACTGGACATTTGGAATGTGATCGAAGGAATACGGGAAAATGGACTCAACGCATTAGACCCTTATTCTATTATCACCGTGCCAAAAGTAGAATCGGTTGTGACGTCGCTGTATGTAAACCTGAATAAGCGTCTTCCTCATGGACAACAGGTCGATGTCTTCAATTGTGCCCGATATTTCTTATCGTGGATACTCTTTGCTTATGACAAGTACGATCAATGAATTTATTTCTGAATTTATTACTATTGCTATGCACTTATTCAGCCCCATTACATTTAATGATTATATTTATCAGTGAATCGAGCGGAAGAGTCAGAGTTTTTTCCGTGAAAGTGGGATTAGTTACTTTGTGCAGTGGAAAGCTCATCGATAAGCTTAGATGTAAGACTTTCTACTTAGTTTTATTATGTGATGACTTTTGAGAAGGATCTAATGATACAGTTATTTTTAGATATATTTTCCCAAGTTTCTGATATAAACGGTAACTTGGTGTTACCACGTTTTTCGGAGTATCTCCAAGAAGTTCTAGCTCTTCCAGCCATGGTATTGGAATCTCCAACATTTGGATTTACCGAAGGACTCGCATCGACAATATTTGAAGGGGTAATTTACATAAATAAACACTACGAGTTGATCCTATCCTACTATACATCTATATCCAAATGATGAAATATTATATGATGTCTTGAACGTTCCATATACAGACCAGTAAAATATCTGTGAATGGATTTTTGGATGCTCTGCTTGGTGATCCTGGGCCGCCTTGTTTAATGTGGTTGCCTTTACTCCAGTCTATGGCTACTGTTGAAGAAGGTGTGTAATTATTCAATTATTTAGTGAGCTATCCATTTTTAAAGGCTTAATTATGGTTAATGCTCTTGTTTGTTTTTCCAGTGAACCACGGGATGCAATGCAGTGTTTGTAAAATAGGGAACATTCAAGGGTTTCGTTATAAATGTCAAAAGTGCTCTAATTTCAACATGTGCCAAAACTGCTTCTGGCAGGGGAAAACAACAGATAATCATAGAACCGAGCATGAAGTTAAGGAATATGTTACAAATGTAAGAAGTTCAGTGGCCAAAGAACAAATGAATCAAATTATATCTTGCCGAGACGTTATAATCTTATAATAATAATTTTGCTTAATGTAGAAATCTGGTGGGAAAAGTTTTCGCAATTCATTCAGGAAGAGTCTACGATGCATGCCCGAGAAATCGAAGAAGATGCCACGCTTTCCCGAGCAACCTGAAAGGCCATTGAATCTTTCCCACATTGTGTAAGCATTTGAAATTCTAATAGTGGCTCTAGCTTTCTGGGTGCTAAACATTTATGTTCCCGAATAATGTCCACTTCCTATAGACTTAAATACAGCTAGAAAAATACAGGGATTCGTTCGTAGTGTGTTGTTAATTCTTGATGGTATATGCTACCTAGCAAAAAGCTAGCTCCTAATAACTAAACGTTTTATTGGAATGGGTCTCTTTTCTCTTTGCCATGCAATGTTATTGCGCTCGACGTAATCTATAGTCCTCCTTCACCTTTGCCTAGCCACAATGGCTTTGCTGTCTACGAGCCTCTGGATGCTTATACTGACCAGAAGATGTTTGCTTTGGAGTTGGGCCACGGGTAAGATCACGCTTTTTTCTTTCTCTCCTCTGGAACTATACACCTCTCTCTCTTTGATGGTCTCTTATGAATGTTTCCTCCTACTTCTGCAATATTCGTGGAATAGAATGATAACTGCTGAACTAGTTATCCTTAGGGCTAACCCTCTTGCCTTACATAACGATTAATTTTTCATGAGTGTTTTCTACTAAAATCTGTTTGTGGTTTTGTTAACTGTTTTTGTGTAGACCTAGCAGAATGAATTCTAGTTACGCTGAAAGTGTAAGTGAGAGCGATGAAGAGCACAGACTCATTGCAAGGTACACTGCCCGCCTTGCCTCCGAGTCCAAATATCCCGTAAGTTCCTTTTCATTCTCTTCCATTACATTTTGCATGCCATTACGATTCATCGCTTCTCAGTTTACATACCAGAGTCATCACTATTTCAATGACGATTAAGTCTCAAAGCACTGCCTTTCCACACTCCTATATACTTTTCATAATACTGACACTGACTGAGCTAGCAATTTCCTCGATCGCAAACACAGACATGTATCTTATCTTAGCTCACATGCATTATCAACCATTACTTATCTATTCTACTAACTCTACTTACACTGTCTTTAGAGCTCAGTATGAATTTCCAAAATAATACAGTACATGGCCATTTCCACTTATTTATGATATTACTTGCTCTGACATTTACCATTCCCATCATGCGATATGTCGTCACTGTCATTTTATGAAGCATCGTTCCTTTCCGTGAATCGTTTGCCAATTTTCTTTGATAAAGCCGAAGCCCAACCATACTGCCTTGTGAAATCTAATATTTGCGGTCTCCTCTTTGAAACTCCAGGACTAAATAAGCCACTACAAAACCTTGTTTCCCATTACGTTTATCCTACTCTTTGATATTCTAGTTTACATTTACACTAGCCTGGACTCCTTCCGTGCACATTAGAAGGAATGTGTACTGTACGGGCAATACAGGCTATAATATCTGTCGTAGTCTAACCGTGCATTCGGCCCATCTGGGCAACGTTCTACCAAAAAATTACTAATACTTAAGCAATGTTATTAGTAAACAAACGTGCAGCACGTATCACAGGTCTTGATTTTCATGACAAATATTATACGTAGGTAATTTTGTTCATCAGCAACATGCATCTACTTAGTGTCTAATTAACTAATATAATAAAATAGTCCTCTCTTTAATCGTTGGGAATTATAAAATTATATTGTAAGAGTAGTATAGTATATACCAGCAAGTAGTAATTTTTAGTAAAAACAGACGAAATAAATAGTAAATAGGGAAGTCCAGTTTAGGAAAGTTTTAAAACTTCTTGGCTTCATACAGCTTTTATTACTAACGTAGGTATAATGACTGGACTGGACATTGCTCGGTTGGAAAGACTTATCCTGCGCGGCTAGATTTTGCACATGACGTATGTGTAACATTTCAGAAGTCGGTGAGTCTATCTTTCTAGGGAAAAGTGAACTGAACTCCGTGAATTTTATGAACATGACATATCACATAGATATTTGTAGGTAGAGTCAGGTATAACGCTTTTAAATTGTCAAATTTTATTTGGTTACGCCTGTAGGCCTGTAACATTCAGAGCTTCCACTACATTAATTTTCGCAGAAAATATTGATTCCAGTTTTACAGCAGTACTCTTGTGTATTCACCTTTAAAAATGATCAGACTTTGACTTTATGTGGAACAAAAACATAGTGTCGTAAACGAAAATTGAAGAAATATTTTATTCTGACACCGAAATGGCGAGGTATGAACCAACGAAACTTTAAAGATTAAGTAGGTAATGAAACAGAAGCAGTGCGTTTACACTTTTTTGCTGCATGTGTGGCAGTGGTTCTCTGAAAAGATGACTAGCTTAAGGTGACTGACTTGTCATGCTATTATATTGATCGAAGAAATGTTTATATTGTGACGTGTAGTACAAGTACGGTGCTATATAGTCCTGACAATATTATATTGTTGATATTGAGACGATTAGGCGATCGTATGATCGTATTACAAAAAGGCAGTTGGTGAAAGCAGAAGCTGTCATGTCCTTTTATTGCAAAGTGCAAATTTTACTTGCTAAGCACTAACTTTGCACTTTATCTATTTCTGTAACGTAACCTCAAGGGACGGTACTCAAAATAATGTAAAGTTGTATACAACAACGGATACAAAGCTTTTCTACTTTTTAAGTACCTAGCACATATGCAGTGTCTGCTGTGGCACATTTTTCTTGTTATCTTCATAGCAGGAATATATTTTAAGCCTCTGTGCAAGATTCTTATACTCTATAGAGTTGAAGTTAACTGATTTCCATTATAAATTATAGGATGTGGTTACATCTGCCTTAATTGAGGTGTATGCAATTAATTGTGATAGCTACATAGAAGAGAAAGCACATAAAGAAGTCTATACTATTTACATTCGTTGTGTGTATAGCAAGTTTAATTATAACGGAGTACTTTCCCTTGTTATAAATATTTAAGAAAAATGTTTTAAAATGAAAATTAATGTGTACATTTGGGTTACTTAATTAAGTATGAACATTATGGAAATGCTACATCTAGGGACTCTTATTTAATCGATTCTGTACGTACCTTCTCTAAAAATTATCTAATAACTAACCTACTTTATATTCGTAATTCTTACAACTTATGCGCATACATTACATGATTTCGTTGAGAAAGTTAGCTAATAATAAATTGTGTTTACATGATTGTGCTTGTTTATTTACGGTGTGTATGGGTTTGATTAGAATATGTATTGATTTCGGTGTTCTTGTTTTGATCTAGCCTGCCTCTATGTATGATGTGATGCAGGTCCGTATGTTATTAATCTTCTGCTCTCTATCTCTGTCGTTGAATTATGGATGATGTAATTATGAGTATCCCTTTGCTCCCCTTCTCTCACTCTGACTCTTGTGTGTAAATAAGCCATGTTATGATTCAAGTTGGTGGAAAATTCAGATCGAGTTAAGCTTCATCCACTTCTGTGTGAGAGGGAAGTGAGAGTTGAGTTGAATTGATGTTCTCTTAATTCGAGAATCGAATGCTCAATTAATTTAGGGAGGGAGTTGTTGAGAAGGGAGTAAAATGTGGCACATAGAGTACATTTGCGAACTTGTTGTTGTTGGAAATGGAGTTTTTAGTAATGTCTCTTTGGAATTACAGCACAGCAGAACAATGTCCCAGACGAGCATGAGTTTATTTGACTCAACTCAAACACAGAGGGATATGATCAGCGAGCTCGAAGCTAGAAATCGAGAAATTATGCGGGAAATTGCTCGTCTCAGGTGGGTAAAGACTACATAGATGCATTAATATCTTATTGTAAGGCAGTAGCTTTTCCATCAAATCTCTGCTACTACCCATACTTTCCCTTTTCGTCATTTAATGAGAGTTCCGGATTTACGTTTATTATCATTGACTAGAGCCCAACAAGAGATGGAGTATATGAATGGGGAGCCAGAAGAGCCAATTTTACTCGACGAACTGCAAGCTCTTCGCTACCACAAATTGGAATTGGAAGACAAGCTCGGGAGTCTCCAGGATTCCAGGAGGCACATGATGGGCCAGCTAGAAGGTCTTATGAAGCTGCTTAAGGTATATTTGAGATATATTGTCAAAGGAAAAGCTAGTATGAAGACACAGTTAATATCAATCTAGGTACGCGTACCAAGACAGGCTCTATATGCTAGTCTAGATGATGAAAGAATACAATCTGCCAACTTATTCTCCGGGATAGCTTTTCTGTGTCTGGAGAATTCACAATACGTAATACTACGACGTTCTTACATTGGCTGGAAAGTTACTGCTATTGATTTATGCATGAAGTAATATTATCTAATATAGGCACAGCAGCTGACACCTAAATCAACTCCGAACTCCTCACCTCGCTCTGCGAAATCTCCGCCGATGTCTATTTACGCTAACCACCCTAACTCCGGAGGCAACGCAAATCTAACAACAATGTCTTTGCATCGCTCCGCACCTGCAACTCCGCATCATTCAGAGACATTTGCCTCTCTCACCGGAGAACTTCGATCTGCATTCAGCAATTCCGAGGATTTTAGAGCCGGGGCTCAGCTCCCCGCCTCTGCACTAGCTCCTGCTAATTCTGGAGGCAGAAGTTTGCGAAATGATTTACTTCTCGCTGCGGACTCTGTCACTAATGCAATGTCCAGCTTGGTCAAAGAGCTTCATACGGACGAAGACAATATAGAAGAAGGGCACATAATGAAGCCCCTTGGTATGTCATCCACTAAATCCGAACAAATTCACACATTTGACCTCCTAGGGATTTCAAACTTTCTTATTTATTGCAGAATTTGATCATTCTCCAGAAGAAATCAAAAGGGCGGCTCTGTGGAAACAAGAAATGGACATGAGATATGAAGAAGATTCCAAGTTTTTAGCTGAATTAAGATCTCGAAAGACTTCTAATGGAATTGAAAATCAGATGAGTCATGGCTCGGCTGTGGCAATTGCTGCAGCAGCTGCTGCCAATGAACGTAGCGTAGCTCGGCAGTCTATGGCCATGGAAAATAATTCGCAAGCGAAAAGAAATCTGGATATGAATTCGTATGGAGAGTTGTACGATAATGGTCCTGATGTAAATGAACTGTCAACTTAATAACTCAACTATTCTAATTTTCTTTTTCTCATTCTTTTCCTATACCTACTGATCGTATCTAGGAATGAACCTAATACTATTTACCTAATGAATTACTTTTACCTTTGTACGTGAATACATAATTACGACTATTTATCACTACATACATTGCATGCCACTGTGATACTGTAATCTTTGCATGAAATTATATTCAATGATATATATTTGCCCGTTTTATGTATGACGCTAGAAATTAGTTTGTTTTGTGATGCTGTCCTGTAGGAATTAAGCAGCCTTAGACATGTTAGTGGCTTACCGGCAGATGATGAGAGTAGTTACGCCAGAACAGACGATGAAGAGTCTTTTGTCAGAACGGATGACGATGAAGGCGGGGCCACCGATTGGGAAGAAAGTCATAAACGATGGGTCAATCGCTAAAAACCTCATTCGTTGTGCGAAGCGCCATTTTATTACTTTGTTCGCCTACACCTGTAAGATAACGCTCCCGTCTGTGTATACTAACAGCAATATTTAATGTCAAAGTAATATTTCCCGTTTTGTACCTACATTTCTGAAGCCCTGTACCCCCACCTTTCGTTACAAATGCATTTTAGAGCGTACGTACGTGTTTGTATAGCCTTTTTAGGCTTTTATATAGTATTGCATGTAGCTTATTGGTGTTTCTGGAAAATATGTTTAGCAAATTGATTTGAAAGCGACCAGCTTAATAATATGTGCAAACTGCAAAGTACCCTGTTGCAATGGATATGTGAATGAGGAAGTTAGTTAATAACGTTATTAACGAAAGAATACTAATATTGTATAAACGAAAAATAGTATCTAAGATAAATAGTATAATAAGTCAACAGTACCATAGTTTATTATTACCTTCCTAAAAATTATGACATCTTCAAGTCCCAATCATAGCGCTGTCTTCCAACAACTGTAAATTGGCAATGAAAAAAGATCCAAAGGATTGTTTTTGGATTGGAAATTAGAATTTGTACAAAATTCGGATATTTACTATTGATAACATGTCTTGGCCTGTGGAAACATCATACTCGTATGTGTATTCTTACAGTTTTATAGGGAATGGATTAATAGACAGATATGGAAACGTTGAAATTATTTACAGTTTAAATGGGAGAGGCCTTTATGGTGGAACCTTTTGATATCATAAAAGAGAAAGTATGGAACCAAACACGTTGAAGAATGTTTTAATGTAACTGAATGACAGAAAGCTCTGAAAAGGAATTAGAGCTGTAGCCTTAATGACAGAAAGTACCAAATCCAAACAGTTTAAAAGAAACAATGTATGTACATAGTTATCTATTAAAAAACCTATGTTAAGAACACAATAATGTAATGTTGTACTAGACGATAAAAAGATCTTTGGTGTGTAGAACCTTAGAGTCTCACTTGTTAAAAGACTATTTATGGAAATATGATTGTGATTATTATTAGAGAATTACTCAAGTGCAAAAACTAAATTCCACAATAATGCACATTCCTATACCCAAAACCAAATCTAACCAAACACTATAATCTTCGACTTTTGTTTGTATATAAACAAATTACTACAGTAAGAAGTCTTGCCTCAGAAAATGTATCCATCTATTATTGTCAACGTAGTATAAATTTATATATTAGCTTATAATAGCGGATATTAATCCCAGTATAAAATGGGTAAAAACTGTAACTTGACGTAAATGCAACTGTTTGAATTGCACTGCACCATTTAAGTCTTTGTAAGATACTGAGTTTACGATTTGACTGTCATTTTTACACTATTATTTATATTTTTTGCTATTTTCATGATTTATTTGTGAAAGATGATGTTTTAAATCTCTGAAAACGGAAACTGTAACTTTTAGTACGGTAGAAAACTGCACATTATTCGAAATTGACCGAGATAACACAAACGGTAGATTTTATTAGCAGACGAAATTATTGCAAATGTTCACTGTAAGAATAGTGTGGGAATGAATTATATTATATAGGTAGCTGAGGGTAGCTGATATTTGTCTAATTGTTACAGTGTAGCTATGAATTCAGATTAGTTTAGTTGAAAATGTTCGCAATAGTATTTTATTTGTAATAATATATGTATATTCTATGCAAATTAGACATTAATGTACAATGTGATGAGTTTAAAACATTTTAAGTATATTTTAACTGAATGGGAGCAGAGACTAATAATAAAACGGACACAATGTCACTAAATAGTTATGGAAGACTAAAGGCCATGTTTCTGTTTATTTCAATGTCATCATTATTTTATTTCCGCAAAAAAAACACGTCGACGATCCAGTAAGTAATTCCCTTAAACTTCGCGTTCAATTATTACAATACAATAATCTAGCAAATAGCCATTGTTACGTAACCACTTGGAATAACATTACTTAAATGGAAAGAAACTCATGGAAGGAACATCGTAAGGTAGTGAAATACTCAAAACATATAGGTACATATACAATGATTAATTAGTAAATCAAATTGATTTAGCTCTATTAAACGCATATTCACTGACTTTTCAAAACGAACATCATAGGAATAAAGGTACACACGCAGAATAGTGCTTCTGTGGTCATTTTAAAAGTGGAATGCACACAAATTGCATTTTGGAACTGAAATTGGAATATGTGTACCTACCTACCTAAAATAGATATAGCTACAAAGTCAAAATCTTTAAACTCTTTTACAGTTAACACAAGACAATAAAAATGACCTAAAATTAGTTTTTCTCTAGTTCCTATATATTTAGCTGTATTTAAACAGGATTTTACGTTTTTTACATTAGAAATGCTAGTTTACATTTTACATACCTTGTATTTAATTTATTGGTAATTGTATTTAAATGTAGTCCAGCACAGAAAAATGCGCTAGGTCGCTAATGTACTAAGATAATATTAAAGATAATTAAGACACTGCACTGAAGTACAAATGCAGTGAACAATTTTCTGAATTAAAACTCATGAACACAACAAAATAAGTACGTCGAAATTAATAATTACGAGCTTAGTTAAATGTTTTGGCTTGTAAGATGAATTTGGCACCGGAGTATGTATACAAAAGGATAAACTGTATACGACAATTATCTTCTGCTTCCACTCTTTTCCTTTTCTTGTCCTTAAATCTATGTAGTTATATTAATTATATTCATTATTTTGTAGTAATTAATACATTTTTGTAATACATATTTAGCATTAGATTTTCATTAGGTACACAAGTACAGTGATACATGCCGCAGTGTTACAGTTACACACTACATATGTTCAAAACGCGTAACAATTCCTCTGAGAACAACTGGACATTTATTTTGTAGGGGATTATGGGGATTATTTTATGTTGGATTAATTGGTATCATCGGTAGATAAAATTGGGAAAGTTTGTTTGGTTGCGAACTGGGTAAGTTCTCAGTGATGCTTTCTCCGTCAGCTTTCTCCTCGGTCCTCCATTCCCTAAATATACTTTCTTTAATACTTATTTTACTTGTTGTACAGGTGAAACCTTAGATATCTGTAATTACTCTTTGAAAACATCGTCTAGAGGTATATTATAGGTACATGTAATTGTGTTCACTCATTCTGCAAAAGACATTTAAAAAATCACAAGTGAACAGACAACAAGTTACGCTGGACGGCGAAAAAGCGGATTTTTTGTAGTTTTGTTTGCAGGTATATACGTGGGGAAAAGTTAAGGTGTAATTCCCAAATCCTTTTCTCTGCATGTTATCTTAACACTTTCTATTTGGACGAGACAACACTGCAGTACTTTAAATGAAATCATCATAACAGTAGACAATAAGACAGTAAATAAATGATGAACTAAAACCTCAGCTCATTCTTCTTTTATACGCTTTCACCTCTCACATGTAACTATTCTATTAAGTATTTATATCTAAATAGTTTATTTGTAGTTGTGGCTTGGTTAAGTTATGGATTATTAATTATACTATGACACAGCATTTCTTGCCACCGTCTGAATAATCTCCAACACTCTCGCTCGCGTCTCCAACGTACCTCTTAAGGGAAATAGTAGGACTGGCTGGGGCTTCAAATTTTTTCGGCATCTCGTTCACTATTCCTATTAAATATAACATAAACGGAAATCATTGATCAATGTCGTCATTCTTCCAGGGTCACTCCACGGGCACCCCTTTCAAAAATAACTATAATAAAGGTCATAGTATATAGGTAGCCATAAGTAAGTAGTTTAATTAATGCAATTTTACTTGTCAGAATGCAAGACATTGGTAAATACAGCAATGCAGCGATGCAGTATATTATTATGAGACAATATTGAACAAAACAAGCAAGAGATATATACAAGTACACATATAATACAAATAGAGAGCAGAGCAGCAATTGTTTTTTAATATTCCCATTGAACCAACACAAATGTATAATTACAAAGAGAACTTACCTACAGCTAACAGTAATATTTACAATGAAATCTTATTTCTAAAGAACTAATGTTAAGACTTAAGACAGACCAAAACCAAAAGCTTTTTAAGACAGATGATGAAAATGCAACGGTAAAGAGACGAACCCCTAAGACAATGAGTAGTAGAGAATATTTATATACTAGAGAGGAGAAGTGATAATGGAAGTTTTTTTTAGCAGAAGTCAGAAGAGATTAAGAGTGATTTTAAGAGGAGATTTTAGAGTAGAGAGATAAGTGTTTTAGTATTTTGAATATTATAATATACCATTAATAAGGGCATTAGCTTGTTGCCGACCATGTCGGAGAGATCGTTGCTTTTTCAAATCAGCCAAAGTGCCCGGAGGTGTGTAGGTCAAATTGGACAGGGAATCTTTACTTGTCGGTGTGCTCAGGCCATTGACAACACCATTGCTAGCAGGACTGTTAGTATTGATTGTTACGGATACATGGATGTCGATTGTGCTATTGCCTCCAAGACTATCACTACTTCCACTCAGGGGTAATCCATTGGCTAAAAATGGCAAGAATGGCACACAAAAATAATACATACAAAAAATTGCTTTTTTATCCAATCCCTACGTCAGCAATAGGTAACTTACTAAAACGCGTCACATCAAATGGGTTAACAAACTTTTTTTCTATTTCTCTAGCCAGACTAAGAATAGCTTTGGTTAGTAATAAATACTGGACCTTACGGTCAGTCAGACTAGAATCAAACCAGAAGAGACCCGAGGAATTCTCATCTCGATCTTATCATATACATTATATGTTTTTCACATTCAAAGCATTTGCAATGCAATTGCAACATTGATTATATAAGGCATGACAGGGAAACATACCATACATATACATGCCTTCAGTAAATACGAACATTATTGTTATTCTAGTCATATTATGCTTGTCAGTTTGCTTTTCATGCATGGAAATCCTAATCCAGCCGTAAATGTTTACGTACACAAACGTCTCAGGATACATAAAATAAATTTACTAAACAAACAATATGGAATAACATGAATCCCTTGTTGACATAATGGTCATCTGGGCTTTTCTCTTCATTTACTTTTTGCGACAGTGAGCAAGAAAAATATTATTACGGCTGAATGAGGGAGCCTACGTTAGTTTAATATTCGTAGGCATGCAAATAGAATTCTAATTGACTTCCTTTTGGGAGCTTACCAATTTGGACTTTACTATCCACCGGTGGATTGACTTCTGCTTTTGGCAAATTAGCATTACTGTCCGTTACAGGAATGGCAATAGGATTATTATATTGATTATTGGCATTATTGGCGAGGGCCACTTTATTATTTGCAGATGAAGGGAATGCTCCACTCTTTACAGCGATCGCTGCGATTCTCTCCATTTCTTTAGCATTTATCTGGAGGTTACTTATTGAGTCCTTGCCAAAAGCTGCAGGAGGTTTGCTTTTAAATTTCTCCTCGGCATCTTCCTCAGAACTCGTTTCATGCTGATTGTGATTCAAATTCGAGTTGTGATTCAGACCGTTTGCTTTCTCCGCCATATCGTGCGTTGGTGAAGGACTGTTATCCTAAGTAAATAACCAAATACATAAACATGAGATCATAATATTACCCAATAAATCATTTTTCAACTGACTCTACACCTGCATCATCTATGTAAATGGGATATCAAGGCTGGGCCTTAAAAACCTTTTCCATTATGACTTGAAACTTAATTTTCAAGGAAGAATAAGAATCTACTTAGTTACTTTTCAAACATTAAGGTTAAGTAGAACCCGCAAATCTGTTATCTAGTCAAGAACTATCAATTACCTACCTAGGAACGACTGACATTGTTACGATGAGACGGTGATATTTGAAACAGATAGCTGACATAACTACAAGAAAACATAAGAGAGGAAAAGATAATGACATTCTTTGTCGTTTCATAATACGTATTATATATCTGAGTAGAATAAAAAATTCAAGATTATAACTTAGGTATATCAACCACAGTGATGACACTGGTAAAAACACAGCCAGCGGCTGCTTTTAACACAAAAACGTCAGCGCTATCTACCCAGAAATCCTTATGCTTGCTACATCTTTCATCTTAGCCACAAGAAACTTAGCTCAGCATTATTAATCTTTCATTTCCTCACATATTTTCTTTTGACTATCTTTAAACATGGAATATTGCGACATGCCACATTGTCTGCCTAATTTTGTCATCAGAATATCACGAGCACCAATAATGTAATATGCAATGCCATAATGAATATGTGTTGCACAAGTTTTTTATTCTGTACAATACAAAATAGATTTCAGGTATCATGGGTAATTTGAAGTTGAAGTATTTAACAAATAGTTAAAAGGCTACTCATTTCAATATTGCACTTGAAAACTGTTAAGTTGCATCACCGTCAGAAGTTGGAGCCGTCAATTTGCTTTGCTGTGAATTCTTTTTTGTTTCTAAAAACTTTAACCAATTATCTGAAATAAATTGCGCCATTTTTCCAAAGTTTTTATGCAAATTAAATTGAATTTTACTTCCACATTGTGCACAAACTATTGTAGATCTTGTCTGGAGTTGATTTCGGGAAATAGTATTGGAGTAATGATATGAATCTCAGTATAATAATGTGACCTCAATGCAGAGCATTCCAGCATAATATTATAGCTAAATAAAGTACCTACCTATTTATAATCTTTTAGATAAGTATATTATGTTTGTATATTGCATACTTTGATATTGATTTCGCGTGCCATAAGCATTTGTGCCTCATCAGCAACAATCTCTTTTGGATGTAAGTCCCTTGTCACGCTGAGATGTTCTTCGTATAGACTGGGTCCTAGAGTTAGATGACTGAGAGCGTCGGATCTTGCGACGAGCTGCGTCTTGAAGTTTCGTTTCTTGCTCACTTCGTAACTGGATTATCCTCTCTTTGATCTCTGGGTCTTCACAAATGGCTGTAAAGAAAGAAAAATCAAAGTTTCCGTTATTTTACCATTATCAAATCATTTCGGCTCTTGCTCTTTCAATTCTTTGCTAATGCAATGCTTAATAGGCGTAGGTAATAGCAATTTTTCTTTTATCAAACTACAAAGAGTTCAGTGAAGTGGAAACCCACCCTGGAGACAGATCTTTGTGATCTGATCAGTAATTCCATTACCAACTTTTCAAAATAAGTTTTAATAGGTCAATTCCGTAATTCCTGTTTGGGTTTCCTCAAATTTTCTCATTTGTTATGATACCGCGGAAAAGTACTTATAGTTTGTAGGTTTTCTACATAAGTAAACAAATATCTAGAACAATATATGGGTCAACATTCTCTTTCTCTGTATCAATTCCTTATGAAACTTTTGCTGATCTTTCGCCACAATTTTAACAGCACGCACGTGATTTTGGTAGGGTGAAACTAATTTGTGTGCAGTGAAAGTAGGTGAAAGTTTCGCATGAAGTTAGCATCGGCAATTAGAAATGCTATAAATGTATCTTATCTTCTACATTCTCCATGTTGCCTCTATCTTTCAACATCTAACTACTGCATATATTTAATTGCCCACAACTCAGATACTTATAATAAAGCTAATATTACAAAAGACAGAAAAAACTCTTTTGCCACAAACATATCTTGTTCAACTTTTAGTAAAAAAAAGATTAATCTCATAGTGCCTTTAGCAATTTAGCCTCTAATATTGCAGATATTTCGAAGAGACATTGTTACAAATGTAATATCCGGGACTGACATGTGAGTCTCAGCTCCTAGGCTCATCCGTTCAGTCTCTATATCAAATTTCAACTTCCTGAGGCAACAGTTCACAAACTGTGGTGGTGACGCACGCAAAATCTGTCATATTAGGTCAGACTCGTCAGACTGTATTATTTTCTAAGCTTACGACTCTTATTTCTTGAAATAATACTAATTAGTGAAATCTCCCTGGATAATTCATACACATGCAATCTAAGTTAACTTAAGGCTTAATACTCAAAGAATAGGAATAGATTACAAGAAGCAACGAACTAAATGTAACTAAATGTATATATGGATACTAGCTGTGACCTACTACATAGCTTGTTTTGACTTTGAGTTATTAATGGTATTCAGTTTTGACACATTCTTATTATACCTAGTCCGACACATATACGGAAACGTGTAGTCGTAATAGCTAATTGACTTAAATGGAGATCTCAAGTTTCGTAGAAATGCCCTTTATATATAAATTGCTAGTAAGTATATACATAGGTAGGTAGGTACTCATTATCTCTTTTGATAAAACAATAATTGATGGCTAATAATTCCCGAGTCAGTGATACAGACACAGACATGATTATCGTAGGCGTGCGAGCATGACCTTCAACTGACAGTGAAATGATGATGAC
>JABASI010000756.1:0-32671 GCA_019776505.1 Tomocerus nigrus
AAACATTTATTGAAACGAACATGGAAACTTGTCATAAAGCTTCGACTGGAGTATAGGATTTGTAAATAAATCAAGTGCCAGCCCAGGGAGTTGGGACAGGAAGTAATAATGTGACTGCTCTTTATGTAAGACAAGGTAAGCTCTTTGTTTGCATCTTTCCTTTAGTTACAGTTAAGTTGAGTCTGTGGGTGGTTGTGCTCATGTAGTAATACTACAATATCAGTCTAAAAATGTCTTTTCAATTCCAATTGCAGACTCTCAGAGGACGAGATTGAGTTGAGGGCTGAGTTAGTGAGGGGATCGACGTTTGTGGAATATGTTTGCATAGTCGGAGAATATTGGTTGTGTGAACTTTATTACATTACATTAAACTGGAGGAGACACAGAGAAAGAGAGAGAGAGAAGATGAGGTAGTGCGTGTAGAAAACAGGGCAAAGCTTCCGAATGAGGTACACACAATTTGGGAGACTTGAGATTGTATTTGAGGAGTGGGATATTATGCATGCATTAGAGAGAGAGTAGGGCACGGGGAGATGGGATGTGAGTGAGTCGAGTGAGTCGACTGACATGATGATGTGTACCTAAGTACATAATAATGTGTAGCTTATAATATTATCCCTACCTTCTGCCTCTGTTCAACCCAAGTGCAGTTATTTCACCCACCTTGTTGCCAGTAAGGCACTTTCCCTGCCTGGCAATGCATTAGATTACCTTGTTTCATTGCCCTGACCATACTATAATGACATTCTGTAAGTCAGAGCTGAAGTGTGCACACAATGAACCTTGGAAGATATACATTGACAGATTGAAGTAGTTAGAGCGTGTCTTGTAAGCAATACGGGCATGCCGCTGAGTGCGGGCTGAGAGAAAGGTAGCCGAGAGGAGAAAGGAGATGTGTGTGTGTGTATGGAAGAAGGGCAGATAGATCGGGTGAAACAAGGGAGGTTGGCATTGGAGAAGAGGAAGGAAGGATGAGGTAAAGACACGAGAAAGGCAGGGCAAGAGTCTCAGGATTACTCTTTGATCTCACCTAAGCTGTCACGAAAAGCAAACAAGTCGCACTGGATTGTGGCCTGTGGCGCATTGATTACCTGCTCAACTCACTACACTCGAATCACACTCACCCACCCGACACGAACACTGTCTTTTATGACAAACAAAACACGACGACGGAAGGGATATCATCATAATCATCCCCAAACAAACAATCTCCATCCTACTTATACTTCCGCCCTTACACACACATACAACCAGCTTCAAATCAATTCTACTTCCTAATACGTACTTTTATTTGCTATAACACGCCGAGGAAGTTTTATTTTTTTAAATATCATAACTCCGTTTATGTAGATATAATTATTGAGGATGGTATACAAACCGGGGTAAAGAGATACATAACTTTGGCTAGTGACATTAATGGTCCTTCGAGCCGGATTACGATTCGAGTAATAAAACTGATGAAATTAAAGTATTTGCGTTGTGGCTTCCACGGATTATTGAGTAGTTTTTAGCAGTTATATTAGTGTTAGCTATTATGATGATTTTCTCATTGGAATAAATATCTGCTGTAATTGTAAATGATCAGGATCACTTTACATAATACTGTAAGTAACTTATTGAAGATATTAGAATAAATGGCATAAATCTGTGTACCTAGTGGTATAGTGTTCTGCGATATCTTTACTTTACGTTTTATGTTCCATTTTATGTAGGAGAGTCATGTCAAAGACTGTAAAAAGTAGAAGGATACGTGAGGGGAAGCAGAAGAAAGTCCCTCTACGAATATGAACACAGTAAATCTGTTAATAAATAATTTGTGACCAGTAAAGGGTTGCTATTCTGGTGAAAGCGCCGAGGAGATTAGTTCGAGTTCAGGCTGTGCTAGATTCATGATTCTATAAGCCAGGAATTTTACGAACACTTATCTTCAACTTAGAACAAATCTCTTATGACTTGAATTAAAAACTTTCCTTTTTACCCCATCATTATGTTGTGATCCGTAGCGTGGCCCAAATTTTCATTTGGGTTAACCGATAATATTCGAACTGGAATGAACTAGGGTAACAAGTATGTAATGCTGGAGAACGGCAGCTTAATAGTTTCAAGAATAAACGATGCGCGATGTGACGAAAAATCAAAATGAGATACGGCTGAATTATTAGTTTTCTGTCAAGGAATGAGCCTGCTTTGTATTCCGATGCGTTGGTTAGTGAAATGACCTCATTTTTATTGGCTTATGTTCAAATGAAAATAAATTCCAGTTGTAAATACATAAATTACTGGCTCTGACTTTAACTCGGCAGAAGATTAGGCAGCAGAGAGCTCAGCTCCGTCTGCTCTGATTTCGTTTCATCAATTTGGCTCATTAGGTCTATCTGAATTCTGCTTTCCTCTCCCACTGCCCTGGATTTGATTTATCGAAACTTCTCCTCTCCCTCCATTATTATTTCATACTTACGTGCATACATATGTATTCTTTGTTTCATATACACAGAAAAAGTTACTCTTTTCTCTCGTTAAAATTGAGGTCGTATATCTCTAAGCATCTTCACGGTAGTTTAAATCAGTTGCTACAGCTTAATTTTCTTTCCACATTTTACTTTGCTTTATGTGCAGCTCTTGCTTCTTTCAATTCATGCTCCTTCATATTAAACAAACGAATAGCTACAGAATGAACGGTTTATGGCATTGGTTAAGGCCTAATTAGCAAATGGTTGAAATACGAACTCTGACTATTACATAACAACAGAGAGTATTTAATAAATTACTGAATATTAGTGGAACCAGTTTGGTCCTCTAAATTCACAGATGTTACTCAAATGTGAGACCAGCATTTCTTAAAACGGATATTTTAGATACAAAGTAGTCTTCAGAAAACTCTATTACAAATAGGATTACATTTTAACCCCTTGGAATAACATTGTTATCTACACATTATCCACACATTATTACTGCGCGCACTGCAGTTTGAAACTACTAATTTCTAAACGGAAAATACATTCAAGGTCATTTTATGCTTTTGTGCTGGTTTATACCTAGGTATATATTATGTACATTTGAAATATACGTGCACTCCAATGTAAAGACGATATTTGCACCGCATGGCCTCAATTTTATTGATTAGTCCTCGAAGAGAAGAATCTGCTTACATTTGTCCTGTGTGATATCCCTACGATAGAGCACCTGCACGTGCTGTAATGTAACCGGTTACCACAGAGCATCTAATTATTTTAACTTAACCTAACCTAACCTAACCTAACGGAAAATTATGAGATGCTCTATGGTAACTAGTTACATTAGAGCACGTGCAGGTGCTCTATCGTATCTCGGGTCCGTTATGCCCCGTGTGAAAAATTGTTCCATATAATACAATTAACCTAGAATCGTAAATACCTTTATAAGATTAATAAACGACGGGTTCGGAGCTTTCAACTGCTGACTCCCTGAATATTATTGCTATCCCTTTCATCTAAGGGTGAATTGGGGGTAGCTGTATAGAGAAAGTACCTTATTGTACTAAACGATGAGCATTTCCATTGCGATGAATTTAATTGAATTGATTCCATATTATGTTCTACACTCAGAACAATTGACAGAAATGTAACGTAAAATCATTATGTACATTGACATTTTAAAATGAAAATAAGGGCTTAGATCTAACATTAATAAGCCCTAAGTTCTAGAGTGGGACTTGACAGACATCATTTCTAGGCTAAAGAATAGTAAGAAAATGTTAATAACGTACTAGATCAATATTATGTGTAACAGATTCCTTGAAGTAAAAGACGACTGACACTGGTACAATTAATATTTAGAGATTAATGAATCATCTGTAGGCATTAGTGAAATTAGAGAAACTTTGTTCACAGTTCAAACTTCACTCTAAGACTTGCTAATGTACAAGGTAAGTTACTCCCACCTTCAGAACTACTACAAAGACTGTCATGAGTTGATGTACGCACTGAATGAGTCAGATAGGAACAGGGTGAAAAACTTGACTATGATTTTCCACGCTTAGCTACGCTCGACTAGATTCTCACTCGATCCAGCTGAAGCGAACAGACTTTCTCTTTATCTTAATATAAAAATTCTTAGGATTTCGCTGAACTTACAAGGGATATGAAGTAGGCGAGAGAAAGGAACAAGACGCAGTTACTTGATTTGACTTTTTTTCTTCCCTTACATAAAACATACTCTTCATTTGTAGCATAGGAGCTAGGATCATACTGTAGTCCATAATGTAGTAGATCTACATATATGAAGTAGAAAGTCAACCAGCATTTACTCCGTATATTCCTTCACACACTTGTGCTTTCTCTTTATAGAAAGTGATGTCAACGTCTACCTATTAAAGGTACCCAGCATTTATAGTAGTAAATAGTGCATAGTGGAGATGCCCCGTTATGTACGAACACGTCTGGCAAAATGCTCATAAATTTCCATGATTTTTCTATTCGCTCCTAAAGGACTTGCACAGTTCAGTTTTTAGAAACATACGGCGGAACAGCATAGAAAAAACTATTGTAGCAGTAATAACCTATAGAGAATAGAGACACTGTATATCCATGCAACCTTGGCTTTACATCACTTCCTCTTATTTCTCCTCAATATTTGTGCAAACAAAAACATGTAACGTTGCAATTGAAAGCATAACGTACATCTTTTATACAGTTATCCTTTTGGTATTGCACAAAATATATTTACACTGTAACAATGCAAACAAAACTATTAGAGAGATTACTTGAAACATAAATTTGTAAGTCACTGTGTAAACTGCTGCAAGGCAAATATTGTGCAGAAATCTTGAGATATCGTATAATAAACGTACTTTTTGTCATTAGGTAAAAATTGCTATACCTATTGGGATGCACTCAAAATATTAAGCAAGAATTATGCAAATAAGTGCCTACCTAATTCTGTGTTATTTTAGTAAGCAGTAAATGTATGAGCGTTTTTTAGACATCTAAGTAAATAAAAATAAGATTTTATATGAAGTGAGTACAGTGACTTATTGTTGAAGGGATTGAAGAGTAGTGAGTGAGTGAGTGAATGAACGGAACTCATATGAAAGCATAACTGACTACCTACCAGATGCATCTTTTACATCCATCGACTAAAAAGAGAAAACTATGCAGAGATCCAGTTCTAGGAAACGGACCTTCAGCCCAACTTTTCATTAGAGTGTAGTACAGTAAGCCTCATCCGGCTGGGCCAGTCACTCTCAACTCAAGCAACACACACACACACACACCACATTCACATAAGCCAAGGAAATTTGTTCCTTTTAGATAGTCTATCCCTGTTTTCCTTAGTTTTGTGAGACAGGCAGAGGAGATCTACATAGATAGATGCCGAGATATAAATACACCCTACATACTTACTTTCCAGTATACAAATGTACATAGTCATATACATTACTAGCTTCTTTTCGGCCTTTCCTTTTTTTCCTCCCGCTCTCTTCCTCTTTTCCTCAAATTCATTGAAAATCGATCTCCAAATTGAATTTTTATGTGCAAGACTCAACCTACATAACAGAGTTTCCCTCCGCTAACCTAGCCTCTTTGAATTTCCCCTTGCGCTCCTTTCTCTTTCAACACTATTGTTCCTCATAGACTAAACTACCATGCAGCTTTCACTTAATATCAACCACATCCAGCAGTAGCAGCATCTCAATGCAAAATATTGCATTCTACTCCTAAACCACCACCACCAGTCGAATTCAACGCAGAAAGCAGCATATACAACGGATCTTATTAATACAAAACGAATACCAAATACTACGAATCGAAATCATATGGTCAGAATAGTAAAATATGCCCGTTTCCGATATTCCTACGGAACTTTGACTTATTCCTACACCACAAAAAATGCTATCTCTCTCCTACACAAAAATATTAGTAGAACCTCTATAATGATATTATATAGTCAGTTATTGCGTTATGTGTTAAAGTCTACTTCTGTGGTTGTGATGCACCATACGCAAACATATTTACACGAATAGCATTTTATTTATTACTATTGTGCGTTGTGTCGGCTGTCTTCAACTACCGCTTCATATTATTCCCACTTCTATGGTTGTCTCACCTTTCCAAAAATAATTCCTCTCTCCTGCTTTGAGACAGGGAACGTTCCTCAGGGTCTCATCCTTCTCCATGTAATATTAATTGAAACCATTTGTGTGCATATTAAACTTGCATAGCTTTTCATACGATGCGCCCTTATACCCATCCTTAACTAGAATACAATTTAACAATAATATCTTGCCTATTAAAATACTATAAGCTATTTCAAATGAATATTTCATTTGAGAGAGAGGTTACGTGTGCGTAGGTCATTTTTCGGCAAAGATATATATCTAAGCTGGTAAAAATACTTCGGTTACTCTTCTGATTGATAATGAAGAACTTTTGTCGGTTTTAACTTTGTTTTTAATGTGTCTCAAGTTCAAAATCTCCATTACTTAGTAGACACTGGAAAGGAGACGAAAGTTAGTGACTTAGGGATGCAATCGTAGATCACGCAATGATTATTATGATAAGGAAGGACAATCTAAGACAGATCCCCCGTTTCGTAATCCAATCCGGTAGTTTGTTTGATGTTCACCGGCTACATATACATAAAGAAACATTCAACGCTATTATGATAGGGCAGAGTGTAAGTTTACTTAAGTAGTAACGACCTCGGCCTTCAGAAATTGTATTTACAAATGAAGTAGCATGGCTAATGTACTCCAACGTGAGGGCAGATAGGATAGAAGAACAGCCAACACGAGTTTCGGCAGTAATGGACATAAGGTTGGGTTACGTAAGCTAATATTCCAACGGTAGTAGGTAACTTACGCTGTGTTTTGATTCCACTGGGACTCTTGAGTGTAATATTCTGGCCGCTCTCACGCCTCCAGTTGATCGAGGGGACGGGATGACCGCGAGCATTGCAAGTTAATTTCACCGTACTACCCTCAGGAGCCATCAGATCTCCTGAAGTTTCCTCAGGGATAAAGTCAGGCGGGATTACCACTTCAAGGTATGCTATCTGCAAAGCAATCATTCAAATAAAAAACCTTTCTTAGAAACATAATATTCTCCTTTTTTAAATCTTTCTTATTCCTGAGTTTTGGTGCAATTTAAAATTTAAAATATATTATCATAATTTCCAGTACTTGACAGTACAGGTTTTATGCTAAATGCATTAATTTATTGATAATTTATTTATTTATTGATATGTTTATATTATATTTTGCATTCATGTTCCATAATGTAATTTTCGTTTTTATTGCAATTTTGGATCAAAATATATAGGTAGTAGGTATTTTCATCCACTTTAAAATTTAAACTACATTAACATAATTTCCATTTCATTACAAATAGGTAACCGCATCGACATCTAACCGTGTTTTATATTTTCCATTCATATTCTGTAAATATATGTATTGGTTTTCATTGGAAATTTTGGATCAGAATGATTAATCACGTAGGTATTTTGGTGCACTTTAAAATTTAGATGATGCTAACATAAATTCCATTCTAATTTATACACTTTAGATGATGCTTTAACTCTTTTGTGTTTTATATATTGCACTCTGTAAAGTAAGTTTTGGATAAAGGTGCATATTAATCACATGGGGGAATTTTTGAAAAGATATTAGAGGTAGGCAGAGCTAATAATAGTATTATAGGCTTACTTGACTGATCATGGGGTCAGTGTTAATCTGGCACATGTAAGATCCCCTGTCCTCTTCTTTGACTCCCTTGATAGTGAGATGCCACAAGGTGTGGTCCGAATGTGACACGAGCACACGAGGGTTGTGGGTGATGACGTGAGTGTGGATTGCTTGGATGGCCTTCGAATCTGCTCGCACCCAGCCAACCTTTGGAAAAATTAACGAGTATGTCAAACAAGGCTTTAGTCCTATCCCAAAACTAATACATTCCTTCAAACTTACATTTACCCGACCATACTACACCACACCATACTATAGAAGACATATGCATTATTATACTAAATTGTGTTAGTATAAGTAGAATAATAATATAAATATATACTAAAGGTATAGGTAAAAGTCTGTTGGAAACATCGGATTTTATAAGGACATAAATAACGAGTCTGTAAATGGTGGTGGAGTGGCAGTAGTAGTGCTTTCTCCTATTGACATCTATTTAGCGAGGAGATGGTGAAAGTAGAGATGCGTATTAGCGAGAGGAGAAGAATAGTGTCCTTTCTCTAAGCTGGATGATAGTGGCGGCAGAGTCCACAGGACAGGATTAGCATTAGTACTACCTGACACTGACATCCAAATCGTCAGTCGTCACGTCAGGCAAGGCAGGAGAAAGAGAGAGAGAGAGAAAGAGAGGAGGATTGGGAGTGGGCGAGCGACGGTCGGAGGAGCCATCAGATCAAATGACATTCGGGTGAGCCTTAACTTTAAGGTAGAGGAGATGAGAGTTTATAGGAGTGAGTGAGCGAGTGAGTGAGATGAGGATGAGGCGACTATTGTCTATCACTCAAGTCTACTTCCGTCTAGCAGGGATCCACTCCACATCTCTCACCGCCTAAGTCCCGCTACTTATAAACAGCGGAGAGTCGGAGAGAGAATGGAATTAGCGCGAGGAGAATGTATTCGGCTTTGCTTGCTCTCTTGTCCTCTCTCACGTCAAATCCCATAAGCCTCCCAACTGAACTCTGATCCATGTCTCTCCCTCCTCAGATATTTCACTTTATCTCACTCCTAAGACAATCACTCACCCTCTCGTCTCTAATTTCTCTATTTACCTTTCCCCCCTGAGTTCCCGCGATGACATCCAATAATGCAGCAGAGAGACTCCGCTTTCTCTTTTGTCGGACAACTCTCACCGCCTCACCGCCGCTTCCTGCGACTCGCCCCCAATTCATCCGCCTGCATACTTAGCCGCTTTATAAATTATTCCCTTTCTACTCACGTTCCAAACATTGAACACACACTTTACACACATCCTCAGAACTAAATCAAATTCAAAAATATTTTCAATATCACTTCCCATGCACCACATAGAGACACTACTATATAGGCACATATTTATAGCTGTAGAAATTATAGAGGCAAGGAATCACGTTTGTACCTATTTACCTACCTATCTAAATAATATCTTCTCCTCTCATTCTGAATTCCGCATATGTAACTGTGAAGCTGTACCTACCTACATTCATGCATTATGAAAACTTTCTCTAATGACCTACCTACTAAATCAAAAATTAATCATTCTGCTTTAAAAATACACAGAAATTAATGATTTATCTTCTGGAAACTAATAAGAATGAGTACAGTGTAGAATAGTTAATTTCAATATAGTCCTTCTTAATGGACCTAGTGATTTATGACCATTTATAATCGTGTAGTTATATATAAATGGGAGTTGAAACAAAAGAAAGCAGAGCTGCATACGTAAAGACAGAAAAAAAGTTCCTTGTGAATTGTATTGCATGTATAGGTACCTATTTGTAGTTGGTTTTCTATGGAGCCGGGCGTTTTGCAAGTGTTGTATCCTATTTCATTATAGGATGTCATGTTGTTTACTTTGCATAATACATTGAAATGTTAGTGCAGAGGAAAGATTGAAGATACAGCAACATAATAGAATGTAGGAAGAAAGAAGGAAGGCAGGAAGGGGTGTGGTGTCGGGTAGCAGCCGGCAGACGATCTTAAGAAAGATGCAAAGCTGCTCAGCCTCAAATTGTACCTACATATGGCTAGGCTTCACTTGACTTCTAGCGGCGGATATTATTGGAGCTGTGTTTGGATGCAGCCACTTTCCTTCCCTTCCTTGCTTACTGCTGTACATACTACATGCATACATATGGTGAAAGTCAGTACATTAGTATTCCACGAGTAGTCCTAGTAAATAAATCATTTCTTTTATGTTGCATGTATGAAAATCTGCTACTTCTTGTTCTTTCCAACATTCCTATTGAATGAATACATTTCAGCCTTGTTACACTCTCTACTAGCAATATCAAAATATCAACTGCCTATATATGCATATAAAGACACACTGCACTAGGTGCATGCTATCTCTATGCATATCTGCTACTAATACACGACATACTTATGTAGTCAGTAAAATAAGCTAACAAGTAAAATGTGGAGGTGGCTACAGATATAAAAGACGTTCTTGTGTACAACCTGCAAATTGCCATATGGCACCATACTTTACCAGTTAAGATAAGTAGTGACTTTCTACTACAAAGAACACTGATCTCAATTGATTCCAATGCAAAACTCTGGCTCATAGCACAAAAAAGGAAGCTAAAGAATTTTATTATCGCTATGTAAATATTTGAGCAATCGAAGGTAACTGTAATGTAAGCATAAGGTTTACAAAGCACACTAAAACAGCCACGTGTGAAGAAACCCAAAATACTAAAATGAAAATCAATGTAATGCAATGTAACACAAACGCTCTATTATCATTTTACGCCCTTTCTCAATTCCCTCAAACATTTCTTATTGTTATAGGCAGGGAGAATAGGTACATTACATTGTGCTGCAATCCAACCATTTCATTCATCCCAGTTTTCTCTTCCACCCTTTACTCTCTTCTGAGATTATTTGTCACGACGACTGTTATTTCCTTGCAATATATTCCGAGCTGTTTGCACAACTTTCTACGACAGGGAGTTAATCGAAATAGAAAGCCAGCATAAGTTGACCATCACAAATCCTCCTACGCCAAACAACCACCCCATGCGTTGATTTAGAATTCAGAATCAGTCCAGCACTCTCTCATCAGCATAGAAATAGTGCTAGATGGGAACACCCTATGCACATAAACGAAAGCTGCTCGTTCGGATATTTTCACCATTGCTCTACATCATCGGCAAACTTCACTATAATTCATTTAAAAAATAATGCGTCAGTAATAATAATGCAATATGTTCAAATTAAAACATGCGACAATCTTATCAATTCTGATGGCTCTATATACAATCTGTCGTCGTCACCCTGTCTTACTTATATGTGTCTATAAAATAGCGAAATAAGTATTTGACAATAAAATGTGGCTTGATGCATACGACTTTCATTGCAATTATTGCTTTTACAACACGATAACAGTCTGATACAAAATACAACCATGTTAGAATTGTTATATCAAAAAAGTCAAAAACTTTTGGGAAGGGTCTTTTGTGGACGATAAATACATTATTTCTTATTTCTCGTAGATCTTCGAAAGTCGTATATGTAATACACGTATTTTCTGAAGATTACAGTCCAAGGCAAGAAATAAAGAAAACAAATTTTCTCGACATGTAACATTTATGCACATGTTACACTTACAATCGACGTCTACAAAACAAGAAACATGAACAGATTTATGTATTACGAGGAAAGTTGAGAGAGGACTACAAATAGTGATCGTGTCATGTTATTGCCGTCAATCGCCCTTGCTTTCTTTAGCTACTTTTTCACGCTGATGCATACAAATATATTACTTGACACGAGGAAGAAGACGTGAGAATAGATTATGGCTAACTTTTTTTGGAAACCTTTATAAGATTTTAAAAGTTACAAATTGAAACTTATCTAAACAAATTACAGTTTCTATTAGTATCAGTTGACGTTTTTAAAAATTGAAAATGTTCGGCTGATTTCTTTGAAACGGATTTTGAAACGAAGACTACTTAAGAATAAGAAGGGAAAGAAGTGGAATTTATGAAATTAGGGAAAGGAGGGTGAATGTATAAGGAGAAATGTTGACAAAGACAAAGCCCTGGGTGTCCTCTACAAAATTTGCATTTGCTATAGTTTGTGTGTATAAGAAGATAATTTCTTACATTGAAGGTAGCTACGTCAAAAACTTCGTATAGTAGGAAGGTAGTAGCTACATAAGGAAAACGTCGGAGAAAGCAAAGGGTTCGAATGCAATCCCACGAAATAGTAAAAGTGGAGTGGAGTGAGACAACAGTTGGCTCGCATGCATTCCCTTTCCTCTAAACGATTCTTCTGGTGGAGCATGAACTGAATTTTAACTCTGTCCAATATTGCCCACGACCATTTCCCTATGTTACCTTACATTACGGACTAAGCGTTACGTTTACGTTTGCCGTTACTTTTACCATTTCTTTACAATGGTGCACTATGTAAATAAATGTGTATACATTACATGGCTCGTGGTAGCACCTATGTAGATAAGGTGGGTGGCTTGATTTGAGGAATGTCGGCTCACCTCGCGCAAAGGTGAGGTGAGCTGAAGATAGTAAAAAAGGAATCTGCAGCAGAGAGGGAGTCGGGTAATGTAATGCTATTAAATGTATTCTGAGGTAGTCAACTTGTGTTAGTAGTTGAAAAAACGACACGCGATCAAAGATGATAAGCTGGAATAGGAAAGCTATCCACGTAGATAGATACTTCACTCCGTTTGCTTTGCTTTAGCTTCAGTCGACTTGATTTCTTTTGGAACAAATCACTTTCTTTTCCCTACTTTCTCCGTGTGTGCCTTTCACTTGACTACATTGTGTAATCCAGTCTACTTTCGTTCCGTTTACCCACGGCTCTCAGTATTTTGAGATCATGAAGAACAAAAACGAAGCTATCACAGCACCCAAACTCCTTTCATTTCATTCATTCAGCCATTTCTGCCTTTTGTGATTTTGTTGGTAGAAAAACCTCGCCCATTTTTTATCTACAAAGTTGTGCATGGAGCTGCCGGTTTTTATTGCCGAAATTTGTGTCATTTGCATTCATTTGTGGGAGACCTTATGTAGAGTATGCACATTGGCTTGAACAGATTACAGAATTCTTTCATCTCGTAACGAGATGGTGACATCCCACTCCACTTTCTCTATCTACATTCCTATGGCACAGTACATATGCTAATATTCGGATTTTTACAAAATAAATCTCTTCCCGTTTAACGACGTACCTACCAGCCCAGGACTCCACCATGTTCTAGTTAATATGTACACCAGTTATTGCCTTATCTCATTATCTGTTTAACATTTAAATACGTAGAAACATCCCAAAATTATTTAGCTCTGTAAACAAATTCTAATTGCTTGCCGTTGGAGAGAAGAAAGGAGGAGAAGAGTCTTTGCTGATCCCACAGTCTCCGCAGACAGGTACAGGACACAAGATATTTTAATTAATGCGAAAATAGTTACTTGCATCTGTAGGGAGAGTCAGGTAATAATTCTTCCGTTTATCATTAGATACGACACTAACCCTAAGTGAACTGATTATGCATACTACCATGCTGTACAGTTATACGGAATGTCTTATGAATTACGCGAATGCATAAAGCCTCTATATTCTTAGTGCCGAAAACAATGGAAGAGTGGGATAGCGTGGAGAACAGAAGAAACATAAAATAAAGGAGAGAAAGTTAAACAGTTAAAGTTGGAAATCTTATGTTTACTAGCTTCTGTGTGGAATGACTGTCTTCTTCTGCCGTGTCCTCACTTCTCCGTTGGCTTGGCCTGTCGTCAAGACGGGAGGGAAGAGATAGATATTCCTATTGAATACAGATTAGGCGATTTGTGAAGGAAAATTAGAACCTGTGACTTGACTGCCTCTTCGTAGTGATAACGTGAAGTAAGGCGTGAGGAGCTGTACACTTATATCCTGCACTATCTAAATCTATAGGCACATCAAGATGGGCAATACCAGATCAGTTACTCAATTGGATAGGGAATAGATTACATTATTATATGATACACTTGCACAAGGGTCTCTACCATTCCGTATATGGAATTAAGCTACATTACATATACCTATACTGTAATGTACTATGTACTATGTACTGTACTAAATATTATTGCATGCATCTACATTACTTCCACTTAAAATATTATAGTCATTGCATCCTGAAGGCAACGGCCAAGCTTCACTACTTGGCTAAGACATAGTAATGGCTACACCATTTCTACACTTTATACATTTAGTAGGAATTTCTAACTTAAGGAGGGGTTAACACTTGGAAAATCCTGATTCCAGCCAATCAGCATCAAGTAGAGTAACGACGTCTATTTATCTAGGGGTTAAAAATAGCCGATTTTCATCATTTTAATTTGGGGGTGGGGGTGCTAATATTTGGGGTTATGTGGAGTGGGAGGAATCATGGCAAAAATGAATTTTCATTTTCTTTTATGCGTAAAATTCAGAAAAATGCAAATTCATGATGCCTGGAGATTTTCTTCAGCTTTTTTGATATTCATTTGAAGAAGTTGTTCAAAACTCTCGGAATCTGGATCATTTACATGCCAAATTTTGCGATAATTGCCGCTAACCTTTGCGGGAAGCGGTAATTCATCAACAACGCACTCAGGAGAATAAGTTTGAGCAATCAAAACAATTGAAGAAAGCGACGAACCGTAGAAAATATTAATTCTTAGGTTTGCAAAATGTAGTCTGCCCTTAAGACTCAGATTCAAACAGTTTATTTAACTTCAAGGCAGAGTAGAGAACTACGGATATACGGATACTATAGATATTTCTAGTTTGGTTGGATACAGGAGGATATAGAGCCAAGAAATGTACGGAAGGAAGTGGTGAAAGAGAACTAAGAAATCCTCTCTGTTCCACGCACACAGCCATTTCATTATATCTTCAAATTAAACAATTTGACCAAGAGAATTACTTCAATTCCAAAAGCTAGCAGAAAATTAATTTATCTCGCTTAGGTAGCCGTTATTATGATGGGTACACAAAAGGTTCCTAGCTAGCTCTAAAATCTGAGGTTTCATATCTGGAGAACGAAAATTTTTATAAATGGAACAAGTGTTACGGCCAGGCTATGTTATGTGTAGAATATTTTGTGCGTTGAGAACATCCGAGTTTACTTACATTATTCAAGTAGAAAGCAGGGCTTTCCCTATGCTCTCAAGTTTTATACTTCTTCCTATACTATAAGTACATCCACCAGTAATGCTTTTACAGCAATGACAAACGAGTCGAGGAGTTTGGATCATTTATTTCAAGCAGATGTTCTCCTCCCTGAAAACTGAGCAAAAAGATTTTATTCTAACCATTCTCTCATTCCTTCTGACAACTACTCTTCACCCGACCATTTCAAGGTTCCTATATACCACGTACACACTACACACTTGCGTAACATTTTTTCATAATACGTGAAGTTACACAATTTAGAATATCACACAGTACGCAAAAGCATAACATAATATTATAACGTTATCTATCGCATGAAAATTGACTTGGAATGTAATAATAATTATTATAGTGTTGTAATACAATATTATTATTGACTTCTACAAGCAATTTTAGCATAAAAAGATAGCGTCTGAATTTAAATTATTTAATTTTAAGTACATGAACAAACTAAAATATTTTCTGCTAGCCATCTACACGTAGTCAGGTATTGAAATTGAAACCTTACCTAACCAGATATGTAAAACTTGACATAGTTTACGTTTGTTTGCCGTAGTGCAAAGTTTGCATCGTTTGGCCAACCTCCCTAAGCTATCGTGCTAACGGACGGAAGGACGGACAAAAGATGTGATTCCATAAGCTCACATAGGAGCTAGCTGAAACAGAATTAGGTTCATAAATAAATGCTTTGGGGATGGAAATTGGTACTTACCCTATATCCTCCTAAGCTGCGAACTGCGCATTTAAAAGTTGCATCCCGTCCAAGAGGCACCGTCAAATTGTCCAATTGCTCCGCAAACTCCGGTTGAAAGTCTGTCACAGCCCCTCCGTCTGAAATTGGATTAATAACATAATTAATTAGGGAGGTGGACGTGGACAGGTGGCCGAATGTAAACTATAATGATTTGCAGAATTAATACTCATACATCGTATCTGTAGCATGCATTATTACATTTGCTAGGACAATCATCAAAAATTCATAAAAACTATAAAACCTCGCCATATTTATCTTATGGTAATTATCGAAATCGGAATTATGTAATATGTCTCACACCTCGTAAATGAATCCCAATACTCTCAAATTATATTTTACTCATAGTAAAACAGATTGATCCAAATTCCGTTACGGACATCTGATATGCAAAGGTAGAAGGCAAAGATACAATGATGAAAAAAAAATTTGAGTTTTTGCCCGACCTTTAACAACATATTGAATGCCAAACCGTATAACTAAAGTTTACGTGAACCGTTTTCTTCCTGAAACTGAAACTGAAACTACATATACATACATATCTAGCGATTACAAATTGTATTCAACCAATTTTCAATTTGATCTGCAATTTTATATATAATTCTCCATTTTAAAGATAGCATGATATAATTTGGCAACATGGGTTTTAGGAGTTATCTCAATCCGCTCATGAATTATCTCAATTAGTTTATGATTTATCTCAATCTGCTCAGGAGTTATCTCAATGCGTTCATGAATTATCTCAATCCTTTCATGAATGATCTCAATCCGTTCATGAGTTATGTTGGAAATGAACGGATACGACATTGTTATACAGTTGTTGCCACAACTGAATAGGTACCAAAAATGAAAGAAAATAAGACAATCAACTTTCTTAGTAGTTTGAGACGGAATTGACCTGTGTTTAGAGTTGTGTATCCTTTGGTTTGATTTGAGTGGAGAGTGTACTAGCTATTGTATAGTGTAATGTTACGTAATAATGTAATGTAGACAATAATATAGTGGTGTATAAATGGTTCTATGTCCGCGGAAATTTATGTAGTTGTAGTACACTTAGGCTGAACAGTTGTCGAGAAGTCAGAGTCACTAAATGCATTCAGTGTGTACATAGAGCGAGGAGGGAGGAAGAGAAATAGTAAAGAGCTCATAGACTCCCCGAATACGTTAGTGTTCTTAAGAAAGAGAGGAAACCACTTATTTCCTTACGAGAATCCTTTCTATCTACAAGAACAGCACTAAACTCTGCAAGTCTTTATTTTATAGACTAACTACGTACACTGTTCACTGTACTGTACTCCACATCCACATCTTACTTTATAATGCGGCACACAAAAGCCGAGCAAGCAAAGGAGGAGGATGAAGAAAGTCACTGTGATGTGATGTTATGTTAGTTGGTGACAAAGACTTTCGTCTTCGCCAATGGAGTGTACAAAAAGCCGAGTGTTCATGTAAGTACTTACTTTCTCTGAGCTTTTGTACCCTTTCTTTCCACTGCTCCCTACTAATATTACATACATTTTGCATCTACCTAATAAGAATGGTATCCCTACCAAGTCTCCTACATAATAAGAAACAGTAGTACGTAGCAGTAGAAGCGCTAAAGAAAATCCTCTGCCTACAGATGCATTGCCTAATATTAAATGGCTCCTTTTATGCTTATAATTTAGTGAGCTGGATGGATTTAAACGGTTTCCCTCTTTATCTACTGCTAATGTACATAGACTCAAACTGTTTTTGTTCTACACGTAAATGCCCTGAATAAGTACTGTCAGTTGCGAATACTCTACCTATATGGCTACAAACCAATAGCAATACTGTACGTTGTATATTACATATTCGTAGTGCACTAAATTCCACGAAACATTTGCGTATGTCATGTGTTTATCTATGGTAATTATTTTCTGATTTAATTTTTTACTGTAGGTGCAATAATATTGACAGAATATTCAGTAACTTTCCATGTCTAGACTATTTATGTATATGATATGCCTTATGGATTCATCGCCTATGAAAATTATGCATCAAGGTATTATTAGTTAGTACGTGCACACCTGTAAAATGCTAGTATGTTCAGGCGACTACAAATGACCTCAGAGTCAGAATGACCCAGTTGTCCTTGACCTACTGTCCCCTTTTTCACGGTAATCTTTCTTTAGGCCGGAGTAGTACATGTACAAAATTTGAACTATTACGTATCTCAATGCGTTCATGGGATGACCTCAGGATGAGCAAGTTGACCTTATCTAAGAGGCCCATTTTTGAACTTATAGTGGTCCAATGTGACTAGATGACACATAAAACTTGAAAGATGTACGTTCATCCTTTCAAACGTTATCGTACCAAGGGACAGACAGTCGGACAGACATACAAAATATTGGGTATACCTATACAGAGCAGCTACGCTATTCTGAATAATTAGCACGTGAAATTACCTTTGAATAATTAAGATATAAGCAAGAAACTGACAGGTCGCATTTGTTGCGGGCATATTTACGATATAATAGACAGAACAAAGAGGGATGAGGAATACTATTATTGTAACTAGATACTAGCTAATAGGCATTGGTAATGATAGTAATAAGACAGTGCCTTGTCTTCTTTTCTGTCGACTAGTGAAGCGTGGCAAAAAGTGACAAGTAGACATATCAGTACTAATAGGATGTTAAGACTTGTGTAATAAAGTGTGTGCGGGAATGAGTGAGTGAGGAGACGAGCGGGCCACGAAATTTTCGATGAACTTTCTCAAAGAAATGACATTTAGAAAGGAAGAGGAGAGAGAAAGATATTGTAGGGACTGCAAAGAGAAGTTAACAGGACGGTGGACATGCAGCCGGCTGTGTGCATTACTTGTGTGTGTGTATAATAGAGAATAATAGAGCGAGTAGGAAGTGTGCACATAAGTACACTATTAGATGCACTGTAATGCAATGGAGAAAGCAGTAGAGGATAATTTACTATACTTTTCCATTAGTAGGATTGATTCTTTCGTGACCAGAGCTGTGGTGGGAAACTTAAGCGGGCAGAGACGGAGAGAGAGAGAGGAGAGAGCGAAAGTTTTTCCACATTCGTTTGGAGGAACTCTTAAGATATTCTCACTGAAGAGAGCAGAAGAGCTTTGCCAACAAGTACAGAGAAGAGCTCATCGTTTCTTCTTACGACCTTCTTATAAGCAGTTCTAGCTAGCTCTTCTACTAAGAGAAAGTACTTATTTAGCAGTGGCTGTGGTTGCTGCATGTATTTTACCATCACATCGCAACACTTCATCTATGAATTCCTCGACGGCTCTTCTTCTGCAAAAGAATAGAAGGAATCGTCTCGGAGGCTAGCCGTCAACTCACTTACATTACATTAGATGCCTAGACAGGTTTTATACGCAGTTGACTCATCCAATTGAAATCCGACTTTAGTTCCCTTCTTATTTCCTTCTCCTTACATCCTCCCTATCCCTATGCCCCTATACTCCTTATATATGTTTACTTTATTGAGAAGAAGTGTAATGTATACAGAATAGATATTATACACGACAGGCAGGGGCAACTGAAAACAAAACGAAACTCTGTTCAAAACAGCTAACGATAAGTCCGAGAATTATTTTTATTGTATATTCCTTCTTCCATGTTTTCCTATACTTTCATTCTTAGCTTTCCTCCTCTTACATGAAAACACAATAGAATAGTGCACAAGGCAGTAAACACGCTATTTATTGGCACGGATGACTTAGAGAAGAAAATCAAGCGAAACAAACACAAGAAATAGGAATGAAAGGATAGCTAAATTCACTGGCAACCAACTTACTTACGTTAAGGGGCTTACACCCAATCTACTCGCTCACTCACTCAGCTCATCTCAACTCCATTTCCTTCCTCTTTCCTCTTCCACCGTTTAAACACCAGGATTACTTCTATTAGAGCTCTAAGAAACAACTTTTAATACGGCAAAACACTACTGCCCTTCCTTCATACACAATCCGAGACTATTTCTATTTATTTGTACATAATAAATATACTACTTCATTTCTTCAAAGCAGATCTACAAAAAAATTGGAATTAAAGTCTTATAGGCAAAACACTACTGCCCTTCCTTCATACACAATCCGAGACTATTTCTATTTATTTGTACATAATAAATATACTACTTCATTTCTTCAAAGCAGATCTACAAAAAAATTGGAATTATAGTCTTATGTTTGTTGTGTTGTAGATCTACTGTCTTTACTATCAATATGGCTGGGCCCTTTGATTCACAAAAATGTACAACAATATTATGGCTTTTAATATTTCTATTAGCTCAAGGCACGTCATCATGTGGCAATCTTGCAATTCTAATTATCGAGAGACTGAGAGCATTATAAATGCCATAGTCGCACTTTAGAACTTAGAAAAGGTTAAATGAACGAGCCAGGATACAATAGCGAGTGAAAGTGTATCAATTGTGAAAATAATATTCTTGTGCTTGTTTATTTCTAGGCGAAGACAGAAAAAAGATTACCTAGATGAATAAGCGGTAGCACTTAGTTTTATTAAAAAATATTTTTACATGATGATTTATGGTTTTCCTTGCCTTGGTGTTCTTACGAAAATAATACACAACTCTGTGTATATCTTCTATTTAATCTTTTTTGAAAGGAGCTTATTCTTATGTATAAACAAGAAAAGGATAGCTTTCAGTCGATAAGCATTAAGCATGTGTCTGCTGATGTTTAAAAATGTCCTTCTTCCATAAGATACTTATGAATAAGTAACATTGACAAATAAACATAGTACGCAACTAAATCTTTCTTGCTGCTATAAAATAAGTAACTAACAGGCTAGTGGCTAGTACCCATTTATTTAAAAATAGTATTGAATGGGTTAGACTTACATTATATCACAGATATAATATTTTATTACATTCGAGTGAGTGAATGCGCAAATCCTTGTGTCGTTTGAATGATGATGAAGTATAACGCACATACAGCGGCTCATTCCTTACGAATATTTTATTAATAATGAAATTACCAAATTGTTTGGTTGGGCGCATTATCTAATTGACACACGACAAATCTATGGATTTCTTAGTATAATAATAATTTAGAACAAACAAATAAAAGTAAGCATATAGACCAAACTTAAATATGAAAAATTATTTCTGCATTGTAAATTACTATTTAAGTAAACATTTATCAATCTAGGCAAATAATAGAAAAAGTGTAGTGACAGAAAATATTAAACATGTCATGGCTTAGAGTAAAAGAGAAGTGGCTTAAGGGAAAGAGTCGCCAGTTTGAGAAAATGTTAGGGATAATGACAATGGTAGGGAGGAGGAGAGAGGAATGGTTAAGTCAGTAAAGTAAGGTAGGCATTGCCTAAATAGTAAATTGGATTGGATCGGTTTGGATGTGCATTGTGCATTATTTTATTGTGCTAAGGTGGTTTCAATTCAACCAGTGGTATCCCCATCCCAAAATTGGATCAGACAAGCTGAACGCCAAACCTTGTAACTGAAATCCATTCCGTTCTCGCTTTTAGCAACCCTCTCTCATCTTTAAAACAGAATGGCTCTTCCTTCCTTCTATACTGCTCCTGACACTGAGTAGAAAGAGAAAGTGGATTTTCTCTTTTCTTTCATTTCATGTACCTACATCTAAGCTGAAAGTTGAATGCTGCTGCGTCCTCTCCGAAATTCCTATACACTTAAACTATTTCCAATGAAGAATAATAGCTCTATCTATCCATTTCTCTATGCTTATATTAAAATATAGATTGATAAAGAATATATTTATACTATACAGTGGAACATAAGAGAGTGGGTCTGATAGTCGACATATTTAATATTTTGCAAGTCTTAGAGTGAGGCGCGGAAGGAATAAATGGGAAAAAGTCGATAAAATAATTTTCACTCCTCTATCTGCTACTGTAGGTACAAAAGACAAGATTAACTATAAGAATACGTTGGAATTCAAATTTAAATGTGAATCAAAACCTTGAATTGTGTACAAGAACTGTCCTTTCCTTTTGAAAGTCTAATAGACATTTGTAGTCTGGCTAATGCCTCCGTCGACTGTCTTCAGAGAGAAGAGGCATGGACGGAGATAGAAATTCTCGAGTTTTGAATTGTCTCCTTGCTGCGTTACATCTTACTTTCCCTCGGATACTCTCGCCTCCTCGTTCAACATTCAACAGAAAGTTGGAAATTACTTTGTGAAACAATAAGAGCCGAGGTGTGGTGTGAACTCAACCTCACGGATCTATTTCCGCTCCTTTATAAATGTTCTTTTGTCTATACAGGCCCTCGTTATATTAGCATACATCTTCTTCCCTAACTAAAACTTGCCCATGCCTCACCATTTCGGATGTGTACATATGTACGGATATTATTATGTAAGTAGTCCGTTTGCACAGACTTTGACACTTCTCTCTATATCTCACCTACTACTCCACGAACAGGACAATTGAAACACTCAAGAATGTTAAATGCAGACATAACTATACTTGCTACACGTATATCTATGCGTAACATGAGGATAGCTACACTCTGCCAATTACAAAGGGTCTTAGCACAATAAATGTTGCCATCTTATATGCATAACTTACAAACGACGAGAGACAATGTCGAATTACAGCGTTTGCCTTAAGCCTCCCTTTAAGCTTCAAACACTTTGTTAACAGTTTTATTTATGTTCCTATCTGCAGTCCCACACTGTTAACTAATTACAGTAAGACACACAGTATGCATATATAATACACCTACACGTACGTATTACGACAAGGTATAAGGCAATGATGAATGCAAAGTGCATTGGTATAATATTATAAAATGTATCTACCCTTAAAGCATTTCATAACTCCTCGGCTTATTTTGTGATAAATGACTATAATTTCAATTTTCCTGCAATTTTTTGTCGATTTGTCATGCTAATTTATTACTGTACGCTTATAAGGCATTATAAATACAATTGGAGAGAGTAAGGTAGTACAAAAATGATTACCACCCGTTTAATTCATTTTTAATATTTCGGCTGTGTATAGATTCCTCCTATAAACCCAAAACGATCAGTTTCCAAACTTCTTATAACATTTACGATAAAGCCTTCATTGAACGATAGGGACACTTTTTTCAATGTAGTAACCATAATAATATAAAACAACACAATGAATTAGAGAATTTAGCAGAATGAATGCTTAAATCTCATTTTAATATTTACAGTTGGAAACAATGCAGTTGGTTAGAGAAAGGGGCAGATGCTTTGAGCAGACATGCACTGCGTCTTTATATGAGTAAGTAGTGCAAAGAGTTCAATGTGAGGTTTCTGGGAAAGTGTGTCTCCGAAATGTGTAGTCATATGTAGAGCCATTTAGATATAATCAAAGTAGAAACAGAGGCCTAAGCGTATAATGCAGTGCCTAAGCATGTAAGAAGATGTTGGGAGAAGAAAGAAGGCGAGATGAGTGTGTGCGTTCACATGTAGAGAGAAAAGAGTGGCTCTGTCGAGTGTTTGCAGGGTGTAGGCGAGGAGTGAGTAGCGAGTGAGGCAGGGAGGAAGGAAGGAAAGAAGATCCCAATAATACAGTTGTCTGTAGGAATTATGAGAATATTCAGGATAAATTAGCTCCCATTCATTTCCACAGGGAGCCATAGGGCCGAGCATTCCTTGTCCTTCTGAATAGAACGCTTCTCCTAAATGTCTTGATTAGAATTCTTAATCAGTATAAAGAAATGGCTTCATTTCTTCCACTGACTCCCTTCCTTTCCCTCCACACTACACTATCAAAGCAAAAGCAGGCCATCCAACTTCTACAGCTTCGGATCAAGACTAGCGTCTTATACACTTTCCCTACTACTCCTTTCACTAAACTACTACTACCCTTCTTCTCTCTGTCAACTCAAGAAGTTATCATTGTGAAGGAATCCACGCAAAGAAGATCCCAGCCAGAAAGTCATATCTTTTCAATTACAAATCTACCATAACATTCAACCCAATGAATATTTTCTGGTCGCACACTTAACATACTTACTACACTGTACGATAATTTATTATGTCAATTTGATTAATATTTGCCTAATTACTACTAATTAGTGTTAGAACAAGTAGCCACATTGATTCTAAACATTTTCCATAATTTAATATTAACCCAGTATTATAGATACAAAATAGGATAGCAGCTCCTTAGCCTAACATGGTATGGTAGTAATGAAGTGGTATAAGGGTATACAGTCGTGTCGTTTATAGAAGAGAAAACTTTTCTTCAATTGACGTTACTCTCTACGTGTAATGAAATGAACGCATTGAAGGAAGACCTTTCCAAGGGGACAGTTTATTGTCGGGTAGACCCTTACGTGGAGATTAGACACAATCTAGTGTGAAAATTATGTAGGTAGGTAAATTAAATTATTTGCAGCCCACCGGCCCATTCTTTTTTGATTAGATGCATACAAGGCCATTCTTGGGAAGTTCCTGTTATTGACAAACTAATAACCAAAGTAATACATTAAAAGCAGTCATTGTGGCATGCAAGTTTATTGTTTGGTTCTTTTGGTTTCTTCGATTGAATTTCTTCTTGCCGAACTAGTAATTCAGAACTAGTCCAGAAAACTTCAATTCGTAGAAATTCATTGACATAGGGTCAATAGTGTCAATACTTTGTAGAACATTATTTCAGTTTGAGAAAAGTATCCTACAAAAATCATGGAAAAATCTTCATTTGATCCTATTTTCTTCTAAAAGGTATGTAAATATGTCTGGTGTCTTTCTTTTCTAAAATAGGCCTAGCTCAGCTGTAGCCAATTTATTCCCCTTGTAAAATCACCTTATGGATAATAACAAAAAAATCACAATGTACACACAGCGGATTAAAAATTCATAAATGTAAAGTTAATGTTTACTTTACGCATCAAGTAAATAGATCGATTATGAAAAGATAAGAGGTAGTGGAATTTGTGGAGGGCATGCATTCTACGGGGCACTTGTAAGTGGAGGTACAGAGTACAGAGGAGCTTATAGGCCAAGGGGTGCAGGCAGGTTGAGAGTGAGGAAAGGAGCAGCAGGAAATGAAAGTCTCTCTCTCTCTCTCTCGTCCTTCGTTCAGTGTTGACTGTTGGGGAGTTGGATGGAGGAGTGCTCTTTATCCGATTTGCATTTCTTTGTTTAGATGTTAGGAATGCTGTGCGAAGTGAAGGTCTTAATGTTCCAAATGGGAGAAATGAAGAGAATAAAAGAATCTGGAAGCATTTATCCTTCTCTGCTCTCTTGTTTCGACTATATCAAGTAATTTCACATCGGGGCGGGGGGAGAAGAGAGACTCACTCTCATCTCAGTCAGTGATCTCAACCTTCAAAAACTGTGAGAGGAGAGGAGGCTACTTACTTGCTTAGTGCCCGCTCCTCCGAACAAATATAGTGCTAAGCTGATTGTGTTCCGACTTCCCTCCTCCCTCTACCTAACCTAACGTAATGTAGTAATCTAATGTAATATAATGTAAAGGCTCGCTGCTTTCGACATCATCTGCCTCTATAATGGAACACGCTCACTTTCTCATATCTATAAGCATACGAGCAATACAAATCCTCATGCACACAGCAGACCTCCGTATAGAAAAGAGCAAAAATGAGTGCGATGTAGAAGTCTTTCACTTTCCCTCGTTGCTTTCTCGCAGGCCCTCTCATCTCTCTCTCTCTCTCGGAATGTTATAATGTGACTGCCCTTGCTCGCCCTGCTCTGTGCCGCTTGAAAAAATCGCATTTATTTTTTCGCTAGAATGACAAAATCACTCCCATGTTGTCAGAAAAGTAACAGTGGAAGCTAATAGTGACGCCAGTCAACTCAACTCATTTTAAGATTTCTAGATGAGGTTTCTTTAATATACCACACTGCATGCAACTCTAGCACATACATACGTTACGTATACGTTGTGCACTCACTCCTCCTCTCACTCACGCTGCTGACTGACTCAACAACGAGTGCATATCTTCCGAATTCAAAACTATACACATACTACGCAGTGAGATAATAATATTATTACTGGAATCTTATAATACACAGAATTTCTTGTTCACATTCCTCGAAGTATTAGCAACGATACTTCATGGCACAAACTGACTCTTTGTTTGTCCATCTGTGGTGACAATAAATTTAGACAACAATAAAGGTTCTAACTCAGTATTCGGAATTTGAAATTATACTTTAAAATAATTAAATGCTTAGTTCACTAATGGGAAAATCGAATTTGAGGGTTGATACATACAAAAATAACTTAATTTTATAAACTCTCCGCAAAAGTAACTTGATTCTAAACTCCCTCAAAAGTTGGATTTATAAAAACCTTGCAAACGTAAAATAATTTTATAAAATCCCCACAAAAATAAATTAATTTTATAAAATCCCCACAAAAGTAAGCTAATTTTATAAAATCCCGCGGAAAAGTAAGCTAATTTTATAAAATCTCCGCAAAAGTAAGCTAAACTCTCCGGAAAATCAACTAAAATAAAATTCTCACCTCTTTTGAATTATCAGTTATTAACTGACAACTTTTAGTAACACCTTTATAGCCCCAGAAAGGGATCAATGCTGTTTTAATTTACAACAGTACAAGAGTACAACTGAGGAGTTCCGATACTTTGATATATTGTTGTTGCAGATGTGTGCATAGTTTTTCTGTATACAAGAGGGTAAAATAGTCAAATAGAATGAGCATTGTGTGGCTTATTTATATTATGTGTAGGTATGTATTAGGCTATGACGAAACATAAGCTGCTACAAGTAGAAAGTAGGCAGTTGACTTTGACTGCGTGCTACATAAATGAGAATAGAAATGGATATTACTGTTTGTGTCTAGTGTGTGGGGTTAAATAAGCTTCTGCACATTTAATATAGTAAAAATGTAGGAGGAAACGGAAAAGACGGACTTTTTGACTTTCTCTTTCGCATTCACATGCATTGCACTACTTTCTTTGCTTAGTTCTCTTTCGGTTGACTTTTGTTGTTTTATAGAGAAGGAAGGGAGATAGATGAGTCTAATGAATGCATAGGACGGAACGGAAAAGGAAACGAACTCTTATTATCTGATGCTGACTAAGACTGAGTGACTGAACTCAGATTCTCAGACAGTGCATTGCTTTATATATTTGCATTGGACTGCCTTGTTGACTTGATAGTCAACTTGAAACATGAATGTTATGTAATCTAATGCTTCAGTAATAGAATAGAATGGAATGAGACTTTTGTCTTCGGCTCGACACTATTTACGAATAGTGAAACGCATGGGCTGCACACACACAACACAACACAACATGTCTTACATGTCCTTTATGTAACTTATTAGAATTTTCCGCTTTAGCTGTACAATAATATGGCAAATATGTAAAAGGGAGAAAATTCACCGAAAATATTCTTCTCTGTATACGTAGTAGTATATATTTTTGTACAGACAACATTCCTGTTCGATGTGCTATGCTTTTATAGAAGAAATTGTCATGGGATGTAATGTTTTGTTTACTTATTACCTAAATTACGCTAAGCTGTACGTTATGCAGTAGAATAGAGAAAAGACAGAAGAAGAGAGAAAGTAAGTCCAGAAGACGACTTAATTATGAGGAGAGTAAATAACTTAGGAGATGGTTGAGTTGATGAGAAGTGCATTCCACCCCCCTCCTACGTTTATTTCCTTCTTGAATTGACTTCACTATTTATTAACAGTGAGATTATAATATTCTGAATACACACAAGAAGATTCTACAAACAAAGAGAGAGAGAAAGAACAAGCCCTGGATAAACTGTCTATACTAAAAATAAACGGCTATGATATGATCGCCTGGTTATCCTTATTAAATTTAGTATGCCAATCTGATTTGTTTTTAAAGAATTCCCTTAGGGCTCTCTTCCCTCGTCCATCTTTTCGCGTAGGCAGATAATGAAGAAACTTATTTGTATTCTGTTAGTGCATTTTCTGTGTGCCAAGGTTCATATCTGTCATAAAAATTAAATTAAATATTCCAGTACTACTTAAGTAGACCCTAGCTTAGTTACATTTACTTCTTCAGCTCTTTTAGCAGTTCAGTGTAGAAAGTATTGCAGTTATGGAAGATGCACTCCGGAAAATTGTGCTTTCTTCATCCCCTTCCTCTTTCTCCACTAGTTTAATATTATGGATGGTTTTAATTGCTAAGGTTAAGGATTTGTATACTCCAACTGAAATGAATATGTAATGAGGAAAATAAGCCATAATTCTTTTCATGCTTTTTTGTTGGCATTGGGGTGGGTTGAGTAAGAGTCGGACTCCATCTTCTCTATCTTAACATAGAACAGATTTCCCTTTTGTTGCCATCGGATGTGCAGCATAGCGTTGTCGGCAAGGATAAAAGCTTTCACTATGGCTGTAGTGTCTTTTCTGTGGTGAGCTCAACTACCTAGTCAAATAACTCAAGGCCAAAATGTTGAAAAGATCGGCCAACTCCGATAGGATGCGATGTAGCGACAAAAGTTACCCAAAGCGAAAAAGCACGGAAAATTTACGACTTTGTAAATTTGGAGGGTGGCTTCTGTTGAGGTCGCTGAATTTATATGTGAGGAAGGAAAGGTATTACTTATGTATTCTGCTGTGCCACTGAACTCTACTCTCTCTAGCCACATCTACATCCACCACTCACTACAGACAGAAGGAAAGGTAGCTCTTTCAAGTATCTTATTTGTTGCATTTAATAGCTCGGCTCATCCTTTGTCTCCTCTCCTACTACAGATAGAAAGATTTACAGACAAGCACTAAATAATACGATGCAGCCCATAATATTCTCTATCTCTCCACTCCCATTATATTACGCAAGGATATTCACGCAGAAACTTATTTTCGTCCAAACGGCCACAATTCAGACTTCTTGGCTGCTATATAATAGGTGGCTTTGGTTCTCAGCCTGTCCATATGCACCAAATCGTACTTAACACAGATTACTTGTTGGCTTTGCAATGTTGATAGGCAGGAGGGCACGAAGAGGTCGTTCTCAATCTGACAATTACAGACTTTACTCGGGGATTACAGTATAAAGATTTATGATCAAGTCAACTAAATTTGAATATTTTGCTCAACTGATGCTATTCCTTAAAGGTAATCTGCTCATGTACATAAAGTACACCAATGAATATATAAGTCAATTGGAGGGGGAAGGAAGTGAGCCAAACAATTAATCAGACTGCTCTATCTAGTGAATCTTGACTACCTTACTTACACTTTCTCTCAGAAGAAATAATTAAATGGCTGTGTTTGGGATTCGTAACAATAAAATTGATCTTTTCGGTGATTACTGTTTCAATTTTAGCAGCAAAACTTTAAATTAAAAAAAAACTTAATTTCATTGTTTTTTCGAATTAACTCCTATAAGCGAATTTAAATACCGCCATACCGCTATAAGAATATTGTCGTTCCAGAGTTAATTGAATTAATACCTTTACGGCAGATCCCTCATTTGCAGTCTCGATGTACTCGACATAATATATCATTTCTTTTAGCACTGGAAAAAACACTAAGCTAAATATGATCAACGCTCTTGAACCTGATTACAATTTAGGGATAAAGACGGCTAAAGGAATTACCTACTTATTTTCTGATGTCAAATATGATCAATAACAAGAGTAAACATGAAAGAGAGGGGCATACATAGATAGCCATAGTTTGAATAGAGTAATATTATTATAGGACAGGAGGAAGTTAATAGTATTTGCATGTAGCTGGTTGGGTGTTTGCAAAAAGTAATATTGGATAAAGTCTGTCTGGAAAGTAAATGCATTTAGGAAATATTTTGTTTGGTGAAAGTAAAAGTAGGTAAGGGAAAGGCTTTATAGCGGCAGAGGAGGAGGAGGAGGAGGTATGTATTGTTGTGTAGTGTATAGTTGGGATGGATTATTGTCTGCTTTGGTTATTGTTGGAGAAAGAGAGAGAGCGAGAGAGAGAGAGAGGTTGGTGTGTTGGGCTGAAGACGGCTGAAGGTAGTGAGTCCGAAGAGACTGGAGGTAGGTACATCGTGGAAATGGGATCTAGTTGAGACTTGTGTTTAGAGCCGACTCTCCGAGGTCTTGTGAGGAACATCCAGAATCCAATGGCTCTTGTGGGAGGTGAGTATTTCAAGGGGATAAACAAGACATATTACGCTGTTATGGGCTCTCCATGCTCAAATGTATGATGTGACTTTCACGAGCAGTCCTTTCTAAAATAAGAGCAAGCTGGAGAAAGGAAAGACGATGCAGTACTACTCGCCATCAACAAACAACTCCACCACCACCACTCTCCCTTTGTCTTTTCAATTCTATTAGCCTACGTGTCTATACCTGTATTTGTGGCTCAAATGTAAACCTCACTTCTTCCTTGGCATCTATTTTTACTGTGATTGTCTTGACTTGCCTTCCTTTCCACATTCATCTCAGCTTTTACACTTATTACCTTCGCAAATATATTTATATATATCTACCTTGGAATTACATTTTCTCTCACTTTCGCCAAAAAGGCCCTGCAGAATCTTCTAAGGAGCTCCTCAGTGGGTCGTGTCATTTAGCCACATATTTACTTTTCCATTCACATTGGCGTAGTCCGCAAATATTTCGGAAGGGTTTCAAAACCTTATTTCGGCTACTCATCCTTTTCAAATGAGAAGAAATATTTAAAAACTCCTTTATGTAATTTTACACCCCTTTAACTTCGTTTGAGTATTATCGTGAAGAGTAAAATATGTTAAGGAACAATACACGTAGAAAAAAGGCAGAATTTTTTAGATTTGGTAGACACGTTTACAGTGTGAGAAGGAGAAGGGTAGCATTAAGTAAAGTAAGGCTTGAGGAATCTCCCATAACATCTCACTCACCTTCTTCCATGTGAGCACGGAGAGAGACTAACTCTGAAACAAAATGACCTCGCTGACATTCTATTTAACCACCTTTCCCCTTGTCACTCTTTATCCTTTCTTAGTACTTGGCGTGAGCTCATCCAATATACAAGGATACTACAACACCGCAACATCTCTATTACTAAATGTAACATACACTCGATCAGAACTAAACACTCTTGTCGACGGGACTACTTGGTTACTCTTTTATCTTCTTCAGCACGAACATGGCATGTCAAAAAACAAGTAGCTCCATATTTTAACAGCCCTATTTTCCTCACATTGCATTCGTATTTAATGCACTAGCTTTAGGCGTTTCGCAATACTGTATTGCACACATCTTATAGGTATACATATTAACATATTTATAAAACATTGAAATAGTTTGATTATAATATTTACTAATAGAATACTCTAACTCGAATGCATTTCGTCTGAGTAGAAAGTAAACAGTGCTGAAAGCAAAAATGCAAATGAAAAGGGCATAACTCCCTAAATAAGGAATGAAAACGTATGCCTTCTGGCAGAGAAAGTTGTTTGGTTTCTAATCTGGTGAGCGTAGTAAATAGCAAGTATTAGTATATACTTGTCTAAAATAAAACAGAGCATATTGCACATTAAGTGTTAACGGAGAGAAATGAGAAAGGAAGGGGGTATAGATATGGTTAAAAGTATAATATCAAGTAGAGTGTCTGTTGTATTGTAGAAAGGCAGAGTTAGTGAACTCATCAAGTTTTGCGAGACATGAGAACAAAATGAGAAATAAAATAAAGTGAAAGTGTTTATGAGAGTTGACAGTTAGGAGAAAGTACATGAAGTAGCTAATATAGAGTGGAATGGTAAATAAGAAGCGACAGAGGAGGAATGTGTTGTCGATCAAATTCAAAAGTTATAAATAGACGACACGCGGTCATGTTCTCGCAGTTGTTCCGACTCTCCTGCTCAACTCATCCTTCTACAGAGACACTTTCACCCTGTCCTCTCTATCCTGACTCACTGTCTCCTCCTATGATGAACTTCTTAGTGAGGAGCTGAGTGAGACAGACAAAAGAAGTGAGCTGCTGAAATAAATAAGAGCGAACAGAAGAGTGAAGTTCGTCGAAATAACTGAGAGTTCGCTTCCTTGCTGTGCCATTGCATTTTCCCTCTTTCTTATTCCTCTGCTCCGGATTGATCATTCCATTTCAAACAAGATAAAACTGAATAGAATGGAAATAGAGCTGAAACATTATCTTCTATTTATATCCGCCACTTCCTCATTACCACCACGTGACACTCTACTTCCTTCATCATCCCAAGCTGATTGCATTTAAACTTCCCGCTAATATCAAAGATGAGTCTTGACACAATCAACAAACTACAACTCACCCTTAAATTAATCTCGCTACATTTTTCTTGTCTTTTCAATCAGTTCATTCAACTGTGAATTAAATGTCGGTTGTGACTGAATAGAAAAGATTAAACAGAAGACGTCGACTATATGTGCATATGGTAGACATAGCTATACGTATTTATGTTCAAGTAGACAGTATATACTATGTATATGCGTGGCCGTGGACGTGATATGGTAAGGAGTTATGAGGAAAAGATGTGATGTAGAGGATGCAGCTGTCGGTGTCTCAGCCAAAGTAAAGTAAAGTAAAAGTGGTTTCCTCCATTGGATTAGGAAATGCAATCAGGATAGAAGAGAAAGGTTAGGTTTGGCATAGGAGAGGGTGGTTGGCTTCGCTTCCTTGGCATCTTTCTTCTTCGCCCTCCTCCTACACACTCCACACAGCACCACGGCTTACTTCTTACTTCCACTCTTTCTACATTAGATCAGATCAGACTCCTATAAGTGAACCAGACTTGGCTCCCACTAAATGTACATCACACCGGCAAAAGAATATCGCTGATTTGAAAGTCTAATCACTCCTTTATTTCCACTCCTTTCCCTTTTCTTTCCTTCAGCTTACCACTTTCTTTCATATTGCACATTTGACTTCCCCTCATTATGCGCTACCTGCTTCACCTTATCTACATACCTTCATTCTAATACGTTCTTACACCATTTTACTAAAACAATCTTAATCTTAACATCATTTCATTCATTTAATTATCGATACAAACTCCGAAAAATTAACTATTTAAAGATTAACTTCATCAACCACCTTAATTTAGTCAATTTAGTAGGGGAAGGTGGGGTCGGTTGGCGAATTTGGCGTTCAGACAATTTTATTAAATCG